>JACXGK010002968.1:27951-38197 GCA_016801125.1 Novumbra hubbsi | reverse complement strand
TATATCATATGCTTGTGCGTCAAGTAAATTATTTTACTTGATTCAGGTCCACCTCTATTTATAAATTAAGTTTTGTTTTATGACATGGATGTTTAGTTGTTTTTTGACCAAATATCAGAATAGGAAAGACACCTGATCTAAGGGACTTGGACCATGGTGGGATTTGTGTTGCCAGACGTGGTGGTTCCAGCTGAGCTTCGGGGATCTTCACACAACACGATCTCTTTACTTTACAGAAGTCTATTAAGTGAGCACATTAAGTGCGCGTCAGTTCTGCTGGTGAACAACCCTAGCTAATGAAAGGGGTCAGAGAAAAATGTCCATCAAATGCGTTAATTTGGTCATTTAGGCTTACATGGGCTCCTTTTAAATAACAACTCTTTACAACAGTGCTCATCTTTGAATGCACAAAGCGTTGGACACAGATATGGGATTAAGGCGGCTCTACACAGTACTAGCCTGATGTACCTAATCAAGTTCTTCACAGCACAATATATTGAAAACATAGGTAGATAATCAACATCCTATTATACCTAGGGTCATGTATAAACTAGGCAGGCAAATGTTTTGAAAGTGTTTCAGTGACAAGGACTGTTCAACTTAATGTTCAACAGTATCCCATGGCCGTCTCCAGAGCTCAATCCAACTAGATACTTGTGGGAGATTCTGAAGCGTCTGAGACAGCGTTTTCCACCACCACCACAAAACACCAAATTGACTGTATTTCCTGTGGAATCATTCATTGGCATTCCTCTAATCCCCCCATTTCAGGCAACTTGGAGCGTATATGTTTCTTCAACGCCAGGGTGCACTGAAGCTGTTCTCGTGAGTCGTGGTGGACCAGCACAATGTAGGCTGATGCCTGTAGGTCAAGCTATATCTACTTTAATCCCTGCTGCAATGAGAGCCAGTAGGCCTGGGTGTTTTCTCAGTGGGACTTTATTTTCCCCTGGTGGGTATTGGCAGGTATGTTCTATTACAGTACGTGATTACAGGTAACACAGCGCACAGTACCGAAAACATGGCAACCATTGCAAATAACATACATAAATCAAATATTATCCATGGCACCACGCTCCCAGACATTTTTTTTGTATCGATTTTTATTTCGGAGTCTTTATTATAAACTGCAATTGTGGCATGCACTTAAACCAATAACTGAGCTTATTATTGAAATCGTAAAATGCCTTAGTAGCTGTGCAAAAATAACTATGTAAAATATATTGCTTTTACAATTAACCAAGCCAAAGGCGCTGTAAATAAATTAAACTAGACAGCTACGACAAGCAGATACAGAGGATTTAGTTTTAACGTTATTGGACAATTCATAGAATGTACAAACATACAGTATAAACAAATACATTTTCTTTTTATGCCTTTAACACCGTCTGAACCAAATTGTGCATCAAATCAAACTTAAAATACACGTAATGTCTCATACATATAATTTCTCAATACACTGAAATGCACCTTCACTCAAAAGAAGGAAAAATACATATTTATACTGTATATACACAACATGAGGATCTACAACATCCTTCTTAGAGGAATGTCCATCTCAAACACATCCTTACATATCTCTTAAAGGCTCCATAATTCTGACTCCAACGCCACTGACATAATGAACACAGTTCATATCCCACTGGGTGCATCCTAAATAGAAAACTATTCCCCATGAAATTCACTTCATTCACCACTATAGGAAATATGGTTCCATTTGGGATGCAAATACTGTCTTCTACTCAACCTTGAAAAATTCAGTAATAACATGGTATTGAATGATATAACATGTATTATAAGCACTTTACTTAAAGGCCTATGTTATGTGTAAAGTGCTGTCACTGTTTTGTCTATTAGTACATGCCCAATGACTGTCTCAGTGCAATGTCTCCAGCTGGATGAGGGGTGATCCCGTAACAGAAGCAGACAGGCGTATTCATTACTAGGAAAGAAAGAAAATCTGCTCTCACTATTTTAATCAAAATACGCTGCCTGTGGTGGACATTCACAGGGGGAAACAAACACAGTTTGCATACTTCTTGAAAATTTTAGACTTACAACAGCATTTTGTAGATGGGCTGGTAAAACTTGAGCTATCTCTCAGTGTATTAGTTTGTGAGCTGAGTGTGTGTTTGCGCGTGTGTGTCTGACTGTGGAGAGAGGGGAGGTATAAATATCCTTACACATTGGACTCGATGAATGATCGCTTTGGTTTCATTGAAGCTACGTGCACGGCGGGATTTTCTCGGCCTAAGCTCGGCTGTTTGGATTTACTGTCCAGGAAAGCGTGTGATGGCATCGCCAGAGCTGGCTTGGATTCCTTGTAACAGGTGGCGGCCTGGCAGAACGACTCCGCAAATTCCTTTGCATGCATTCCGTTCTGCAGGCTCCCCAGGGCACCCTGGGAGGGGGCTTTCAGCTGATCCTGGTAAGTGCTCCCGGTTTGGCCATAAGGTAGCTCATAGTTTGACCCTGCCACCTGGAGGCCCATGGACTGGCCCACAACTCCGTCCGTAGAGTGACTCTGCCAGCTGCGGAGGACCCCAGAGGAGGGCTGCTGCAGACCCTGGGGCCCTTGGTGCTGCTGGAGCTGTTCCCGCTGCTGTTGCTGCTGTTGAAGAAAGCGGGCCGTCTTGTCCATGACGCCCATGAAGGGCCTGGGTTTCCACTCGCTCGTACCTCCCTGGGCCTGACTCTGCTTGGCTTTGTCTGTGGTGGTCTTGGTGCGCACATCAGGGCCCTGCAGCTTGCCGCTGTCGGACAGACTACCGCTGGAGGCCAGGGAGCTGGTGGAGTTGGACACCCGGATGCTGCCGCCTCCCTGGGCAATCCCATTACCCCCACACTCCTTTCTGAGATCCTGGCACGGCCCGGAGGAGTTGTGACCCTGAGGGGATGTCAGAGGTTCCAGAGAAGACCCAGAGTGAGCTGAGAGTCTGTCCGGGCACGTGCAGGACGAGGAGTAGGACACCTGGGAGGAATGCAAGGAGTGTCTGTCCCTGTCACAGGGGCAGCCCACAGCCACGCTCTGGGACTGGGAGGCTCCAGACATGGACAGGCGTTGCTCCACGTAGACCGGCTCATCTGGAGGTGGCGGCAGAGGGCTGATGTCGATGCCTAGCCCCGGCCCTGGCTTCAGCATGCTGGACATGTGACGGCTGGGAAGGGGGCTGGACGGAGCGTACTGGGATTGGGACTTGGCTCCCGACGAGCGGCCACCGGTCTGTTGGGAGCTCATATGCTGGTTGGTTTTGACAATCTGGGCTTGCTTTGTGGGCTGGTGAACCAGGCCCTGCTGGGCCATTGGCTCCCTGGGCTCCCTGGGGGGGTAGCGGTGGTGGCTCAGCCTGCCAGGACCGGAGAGGCCAGAGGGGGGTGAGCCAGGCCTGGGAGTCTGCTGTGGATGCTGCTGGGCGTGGAGGTTCAGGGAGTCAGGCAAAGTCCGATTGTGGGAGTAAACGCTCTGTGACCAGTGCTCTCCTCTATCTCCCCCGTCTGGCCGCTCCTCTTCGTCCTCGTCCACATCATTCAACACCTGAGGGTTCTGTCCATCCAGACCTCTGCTCACCGCCAAGCTGTGCTCTGACACCTCCTCCTCCTCCTCCCCGCCCTCCTGGTGTTCGTGGTCAGGGTGATGGTTGCGTGGAGCCAGGCTGGACAACCCCGTGGCCCCCTGTGGTTTGGGCGGGGCGGTGCGCTGCATCTGCTTACACTCCTCCTCCACGCGGGCGAGCAGCCGCCGGATCTCCCGGTTGTTAGGGCACAGCTTAGCCGCTTCGTAAAGGTCAGCCATGGCCGCCGTGAACTGCCTGCAGAGAGACGGAGGGTGGAGGGGGGTGGGCAAATCAGTTAAGTGGGTTTTGGGAAATGCTAGGGAAAACCCAAATGCCATTCTCACATTGCAAACTAACAGCAGCCCCTGAAAGAGATCCTTGGGGTGTTATTTATCCTTAAAGGTTCTCCAGACAAACAGCTTTACCTGCTGCTCCTCTTGGCCCGGGCGCGGGCGTAATAAGCCTCGTATGATTTAGGTTTCAGCTCCAGGGCCTTTGTTGCAAACTCCTCAGCCATGCCGAAATCCTGTTGCGAGGGGAAGATCAATGTGATTAGCCAACGCAGGGAAGTGAGAATTCATCTGGTCCCAGGGGTCAGCTTTCTCTGTCTACCTGGGCCTTCTGATCTCTAAAACTCTCGTTTCCTCTCCCTGATTGTTGGCGGCAACAAGCTGACATCAGCCTCACTAATGACTACAAGCATACTATAATTTACGGACTTCTACACAGTTTAGAATTCAGCCTCAAGTGACTCAATCAGACTCCCTCAACTGGAGACCTTAATCTCTATAACTCTGTCCATATAGTAGATAGTATTACTTATCACGGTTCCTAAGAGCATTGTTGTAGTTTATGGCACATTTCATCCATCATGCTGGAACACCAATTGGCTTGAAATTGTACTGTGGGGCTCTTAAAGTGCTGTATTCTTTTCCCTAACAGCCCTACTTCTGTCTTTGAAATCATTTATTGTACAATACGTTTCGACCCCCATTTCCGAAGCAATCTGGATTTCAGCTATCAGGCAGGGGTAAATACATAGAAACAGTAGAAAAGGAGCCTCCATTTAAGTCAATGATTTTGTCAGTTATTTTTCCATTCTATTTTCTATGCCCTTACCTCAATCTGACAGGTGATACCCAGAGAGACAACAGTTGACATAAACAGAGCCCTAATGCGTGTATATTCTGTTCATAAACACAAGAACCATAGTTTGATAGGCTTACGTTTTTCCAATGCTCCCTGCTAGTGTAACCCATAACATCACAGGTTTTTTCATACATCCCGTCTTTACATCAGAACTCATTGACCAGAAGGACAGCATTAATAGAGCCAAGCAGGATAGAGGTGGCCAACGTACGTTGGTTTTCCTGCGACAGCGAGAGAGGTTGAGGTACAGAGAGACCCTCAGCTCTTTGAAGGCCTTCAGGTCATCGCCGAATCCATCCCTGGGAAACTTCCTCAGAGCATACTGGTACCTCTGGGCCGCCTCCTTCATCTTCCCCTTCTGAAGGAGAGACCGCGAGGGTGGACGGAACATGGAATAAGGGAGTGGGTGAAGGGAAGGAAGAGAAGGAGAGGAGGACAGTTGTCAGACATTGGCTCTCTGCAGCGCGTCCTCCCACCTTCGTCAATCACAGAGAGGTTCCACCTGAGCGGATTGTCCTTTCTGCCACAAAACTCCATCTCTTAAATGTCACGGATCAATCATGGCTCAGAGGGTGGGCACGCCGTGGCACCACCCATTCATCTCCGTCGCGACGCACTGAGCTGCTCAAAATATTACTCATTATGTTGTTTTTCTCTCAGCCAAACTGTAGTGGCCAAGCATTCCTCTTTTGTACAAACATTCCCCTTCTGTACAAACAGTCCCCATCTTTACGAACATTCCCCTTCTGTACAAACAGTCCCCTTCTGTACGAACAGTCCCCATCTTTACGAACATTCCCCTTCTGAACAAACAGTCCCCTTCTGTATGAACAGTCCCCTTCTGTACGAACAGTCCCCATCTTTACGAACATTCCCCTTCTGTACAAACATTCCCCTTCTGTACAAACATTCCCCTTCTGTACAAACAGTCCCCTTCTGTACGAACAGTCCCCTTCTGTATGAACAGTCCCCTTCTGTAAGAACAGTCCCCTTCTGTAAGAACAGTCCCCTTCTGTACGAATAGTCTCGTTCTGTACGAATAGTCCCATTCTGTATGAACATTCCCCTTCTGTATTGTACATTCCCCTTCTGTACAAACTGTCCCATTCTGTACAAATATTCCCCTTATGTACAAACAGTATAAACAAATAGCTAATGCCTTCAATTATATCGTATTCTAAGTAAAAGCATTAAAAGAAATGAGTGGTTGTTTAAATTTGTCTATCAGAAATGTACAGAATGTGCATTGCGTATTGTGTGTGTGAATTGTACGCATCGTATTTAGCATTTTCCCACAACAACCTTGAAGAGTTAGGTCACAGCTGTGGTTAGCTATTATCAGTATCAATAGTGACCCTGTAGCTATAAGGGTTAAGTGCTTTTCTCAAATGCACATCAACAGATTTTTCATACTAACAACTATAAGTTACTGGCCCCATGCTCTGCTACTGTCACCCTGTATGCACCTGTGTTATAGCAGACAATATCAATGATCTCACATCCCCTCATATTAAACAGTACATACCCAGAATATAATGTCTTTGTAAAGAAGCACAAAGCTAAGCCATGACTGTTTAATGTTTTGTTAGTGTAATTTCCATACCTTGTAAAGCAGATTCCCTTCTTCCATTAACTTCTGCAGGAGAATAATTAGGATGTCAGGCTTGGATGTAGCCATAGCCCAGGCTGCATTACCTGTAGGTCCAGACACACACACACACACACACACACGCGCGCATATTAATACCACTGTTCCTCCCCAACGCATGGACTATATTCACTAGGATATTGGTAACAAGGTAAAGTTACCTAAAGATTGTACCTGATCGATCATAAGGCGATGTTCTGTAGCCTTACGGTTACATTGAAAGCAGTTAAGAAGGAGAAAAGGATGAAAGGTTGAAGGAACGGAGGAGAGAGGGAAGCATTCATGCAAAGAGAAACAAGTTCAGAACATAAGCGAAGGAGAAATTGAAACTGCAGTGGCTATCAAAATGAAATTCAATCGTTATGGACTTTTTCAAACTTAGACGGGCTAATATTTTCTGCTTTTGCATTGACCATTATGTCCTGCACCGATACTACTGTAGAGTTTGTCGGTGGATATACTGTACCTATAATTGCATTGATAAAATGGTGATTTGCTGGTTGTAAAGGTCATTCGGATGATAGACTGATTGCATTCTGTGCTAGAAGCAGGCTACAGTGCTAGCAAAGCAAGAGAATTAGGCTGAAGGTATTGGCCATTAGCTCATTCAGTGTGAGGTGCCTGGCTGGCGTATAAATGTAAAATGTGGCAGATAAGCTCCTGGGGGAGAAAACTCAGTGAATGTCATTTAGGTGATAAGTCACTTTTCCAAATTAGCCTGCCGGCACACATTGGGGAGAAAAGAAACTCAAACAGAGAGAGAGGAGAGAGAGAGAGAACGTCACATAGAAGATGCAACACAAACTGAATCCGGGTAGAAATTTGTTCAGTGTCATTGCCCTTCAATTTAGCAATGAGCATCAATTAAAGCAGGAGTTGGTCTACCCAGACTCAATGGCATTACACTCATCTTATTTAGGGGAATTAGAGACACTCAGCTGGAAGCACAAATCAGCCTTTTCTCAAGACAAACATTACTGGCATCGTAAATCCCGAAACAACCTTTGTACATAGCATTTACTGAATGAACAGGGTGTATGCAGAAACACATACAGATCCTTTGTGTCAGTTTTTTTTCCCACAATATTTTTTCTCCCCTCCATATTTAGTGACTTGGGAGAGTAAAAGATTGAGATGTGTCCTCTGACCCTGGGCGTGACTGAACGTACCCAGTTTAGCGCCCTTTTTCAGGAGGGTTACCACTACGGACGTGTTCCGACAACCGATGGCCCGGTCCAACGGCCTCATGCCACTGTAGTCTACATGCTCTATCACCGCTCCTCTCTCTACCAGGTAATGGACCTACAACAACAGAAACATCAGTCACTACAAACATTCTGAAGCCTCATACAGTAAGAACACACACACTCTACGTACACTCTAAGGTCTCACTGGTTGTGGTAGCCCAATTCTAGGGAATGTGTGTCCCATAAAGATTGTGTTGGGCAAGGCAGGAATAGTTTTAGACTAAACTACAAGGTGGGCGTATTGAGACTGTCTTTGTCTGACTGTCTGTCCCTCTGCTCCCCCGCCTGACTGTCTGTACCTCCGTCTGACTGTCTGTCCCTCTGCTCCCCAGCCTGACTGTCTGTCCCTCTGCCCCCCTGCCTGACTGTCTGTCCCTCTGCTCCCCAGCCTGACTGTCTGTCCCTCTGCTCCCCAGCCTGACTGTCTGTCCCTCTGCCCCCCTGCCTGACTGTCTGTCCCTCTGCTCCCCCGCCTGACTGTCTGTACCTCCGTCTGACTGTCTGTCCCTCTGCTCCCCAGCCTGACTGTCTGTCCCTCTGCCCCCCTGCCTGACTGTCTGTCCCTCTGCTCCCCTGCTTAACTGTCTGTCCCTAGGTCTGACTGTCTGCCCCTCTGCAACCATGCCTGCCTGTCTGTCCCTCTGCCTGACGATCACTTACGATCTCTGCATCTCCATAGAAGGCAGCGAGGTCCAGCGGAGTCCGCCCATTCTTGTCTGTGTGGTCTATGACTGCACCCTTCTCCACCAGGAACTGCACAACGTTCTTATGTCCCTTTAGACACGCCCAGCTCAGGGGCGTTAACCCTTCCTTGTCCATCGAGGTTAATGATGCACCTGGGAAACATTAATTAAAACCACCCTTTATTTTACTAGGCACGTCAATAGCCTTTATGTTCAGTTTAACTAGTGAGCATATTGAAATTTTTAAACATTCTGTACTATTTGAACATTTACACACTGAACATAATGGAAGTACAGCGAATTGAAAACCTTTTTCATGTTTGCATGTTCAATGCAATTCTCTAAATACCAATTTTAGTGTGTATTCATGTTCACTGATCTTGACAGAAGGATTTATATAGGCATAAGCCAGGAAATACATGACACCATGCCAAGTCTACATGACATGATCTTATTAAACATAGGATGAGTGTTTATAGCTAATTATAAGTGGGTGGTTTTGAATCGAAAATGCTTATTGGCTAACAGTGGTACAATATGAGACAGTTAATCACTGGTATAGAATTACATAATTTTTTATGTTAGAATTATTTTTTCAGGCCTTTTTTTCTTTATAATACAGGAACGTGGTGATTGATAGAGAAGAGGATTTTTGGTAAAAGAGCAGTGCTTCAGCAGTACATGTGTACAGTACACAACTGGACCATGCTAGGTTACTGTATTTTTCAAAATGCAACCCGTTTATAATAGCCATAAGGAATCCCAGGGTTTGTGGTGAGTTGCCCATATACATTGTTCAGAGCTGTACACTGCCACAGCTCCATGCACAGGGTCCTGGGTTGATGCCCACATACCTCCACCCCCTTCAGCCCTACAGATTAAATACCATGAGTAGGTAATGTCCTTGGAAGTGCTTGAATTTTAAATATTGAAAACAAATACAAACCGTGGGTAGCATCTGAATCAGTAACTTCAGCAGATTGGGTGAAGGAGGAATTATCAGCATAGAGACTGGCTAGCCAATCTCCCAAGTATGTGTACGAGTTGACTTGCTCAAGCTCCACAGCCTCTGATGTAGTAATCACCACAGAGGGAGATGGGCTATTCTTCCAACCAAACCACATGACCTTTGTTTTAGAGATGTTCAATAAGGGTAGAGAGCGCTTGCAGAATACCAAGGCAAACGTTCTAGAGCACTTAACACAAGTTCAGGGGAGAGGCCAGCTGAGTATAATAGCGTATAATCTGCATTAAAGTGGATTCAAGAGCTTCCTACAGCTTATAATATATGCAATTCATGTATATACAAGAAGTGTGCAGCCTAAAATTGAGCCCTGTGGTACTCCCCTGATGACATGTAGGAGCTGAGCAACTGTTCTGACTTTAAACATTGGGCTCTTTGAGATAAAGATTTAGCAAACCAGGCCAATGACTGATCAGAGACACCAATACCCTTTAGCCAGGCCACAATGATGGAATGGTTTACCGTGTCAAAGGCTTTTTCAAGGTCAACATCAATAGCATACAACATTGCTTTATATCAATGACAGTGCCTCATTTAAGACCTTTAAGGTTTGGAACAAGAAGGGAAACCAGATTGAATACAAGTGGGTACTGTTGGGCTCAAGGTACTCTGTGAGAGTACCTTGAGCTCCCCCAACAAATGCACTGTAACTCATCTCAAACTGATTCAAATAGGGATCCGGACTTGATGAACCGGTGATGAAAATTCTCAGTCATACGGTCAACTACATATTCAAGGTTCATTCGATATGACCAGAGCCATTATCTAGCCTGGCGCCGTGAACCCACCCTTTGACCCAGAGCCATTATCTAGCCTGGTGCCGTGAACCCACCCTTTGACCCAGAGCCATTATCTAGCCTGGTGCCGTGAACCCACCCTTTGACCCAGAGCCATTATCTAGCCTGGTGCCGTGAACCCACCCTTTGACCCAGAGCCATTAT
>JACXGK010002968.1:16546-27851 GCA_016801125.1 Novumbra hubbsi | reverse complement strand
ACAGCAGCTCCGCAATCTGAGACACGCATACACGCACACACACACAGGCTTAAAGTCTACATCCTCAGAGTGAGTCATCGTAGTGCGTTTGATGAGGACGTGTGTGAGCGTCCCACCTGCCAGTGTCCCTGCCTGACGGCACAGAAGAGGGGGGACACGCCCCGGCGGTTGACCTGCTGCACAACGGCCCCCTTTTCCAGCAAGAAGACACACACCTCCATCTTCCCCCTGCCCGCTGCTGCCGTCAGAGCTGGGGAGAAGAGGGGGTCAGGACAGGACAAGGTTCAGCAATGGTTCTGCTGCATCTCCGGGGAGACTGCTTCTGCAGCTACTGTTACTACAGCACACACCGACTGGACTGGGATCAGGTTTCCTCCCTTTAAGCTCATGGCTTCCCAACACACAATGCAGTTGAAAACAAATTGACTTTAAATATAGATTATATTCTCAGGGATGATTTATGCTTCATTAAACAATACATTGGGGTTAGAGGTAGTGGAGAAAGAACAGTGGGGCATATTAGAACCCGTAATGCAGCATAGAATAAATAGCAATTTGTTGTACATTCAATAATGTAATAACAATAATGCACTAAAACACAAATCAGTATGATTTCTTACTTGAGAAAGTATGTGTCTGAATGTTGGCCTAACAAAGCTGCAATAAAAAATATATTAACCATGCATAGTCGCTCCTAGAATGTTGCTATGTGCAACACCATATTACCTACAGAAACACAGGACATGTGGTCAGAACGTTTGATTGTCCACTCAGAAACATTAGCGGACACACACACAGTCACCACTCACAACAATGGCATACTCATGCCACAGAAGGGTTAGGCTGTTGTTGTTTAGGGCCCTACTCTCATGTAGCTTGTCGGCCTAAAATGTAATACTAAAGTGGGGAGAATCTGGTTTCTTTTATACACCTCCAGTTAGAAATAACTTTAAATATATGTATTTATATGCTCCAGACTTTTCTAATAGGCTGTAGGCTATATATATATAAAATCTACATCCTATTATAAATGCCTGGAGCATATTGGACACCTATTCAGACAAAAGCATATTTTCCCACTTTAAAGCAATTGGCCAAATACAGATTTTTATATTTGTTGCTTAATCAGTTGATATCATATCCTGATTGCTGACTGATATGTCAGTGCATCCTTCTTCAAAAACACAACTCCACAGAGAGAGAGAGTGAAGAGAGAATTGTGGTGCTCTCTGAATTCACCTCCGTAGGTAGAACAAATTCCTTGCCGGTCTCTGAGTGACATCCAATTGCATGTGAGGGTGAGTAGAGGGCTATGAGATTATGACACAACCACAATCTACTCTAACAGAATTACTTCTCAGAGCAGACCCAAACGTCCTACAACTACTACTACAAAGCACTACCTCTATGGCACACCAAATCTGATCACTACAAAGCACTACCTCTATGGCACACCAAATCTGATCACTACAAAGCACTACCTCTATGGCACACCAAATCTGATCACTACAAAGCACTACCTCTATGGCACACCAAATCTGATCACTACAAAGCACTACCTCTATGGCACACCAAATCTGATCTTTCTTTTTTTCCCACTAATTGGTCTTAAAATCAATCAAATCATCTCTCTGCTGGTGGGATAATCCAAAGACCAATTAGGCTGTTCACATCAGATCAAAAAAATAAACATGATGTAAAAAGAGCTGATGTGATTGGTCTACAAACGATTTAAATTGCAAATGCAGTTGAAGGAGCCTGGGTTGTCTGTTGATTCTGCTGTATCGGTCAATACCCTGACTCTGGATTGAACATGGATGACTGTCTGTGCCCTTTCTATCTCTCTACATTAACTGTCTCCCATTCTGTACTCGTACCAGTCAAAACATGTATATAAAGTAATAATAATGAATATTTGGGTGTGCCTTTGAGATCAGCTGGCTTTGTTGATGAAAGAGCCCAAAAGATGATAGATGTATTTGTTATAATCCTGAAAGAATTTTTAAGATCTGCAATTTCTTTAACCAAGGCAAACCTATCACAAAGGGAATATTAGGTATAGTACCAGGGACTCTGTCTGCATCCTACTTTAAAGGGGCTATAGAGGACCTGTGGCTTCAAGTTCATTCCTCTCAGATCTTTTATAGCTAATGCAATGCATTTGAGCTCTCTCTCTCTGATCTCACCCTTTACTGAGCCAACTCCATTTCCTCCATCCATCCCAACCTCTTTCAGAGCCAGGCAGATTGATATTATAGTCATGTTCTGTAATAACCTCCTTTTTCCTCATGATCTTTTAACTCTCTCTGTTCTGGCCCACCAACACTGCTGGAGGGCAGGGTTTTATATCATCGGTTGATAAACAAACCGAACAGACAGACCGGTCATCTGCCCAACCGAAGGTTATAAACATGCAATAGATGCTCATTTATAATACAGATTTTGTCATTAAATATGGAATTGAACACAAGGTTCACCAAAGAAACCATGTAGAAGCGTACCATGTAATCTGAGTTTAACACATGACATACTTTCTGACTATGGCATCATGGGAGTTGTGGTCTGTTTCTATGTAGGTCTAGGCCATTACAAGTTCACTCTACCAACATAGAAAGTAGAAAATGTGATTGTGGTGTACATTCTCCCACCTGGGGGAGGCATTTTTGGTCCTGGTTTCACAGCTGTGGTTTCCAAACTGCTCTAAATAATCCACTGTGGTTTCCGCACTGCTCAATATAATACACTGTGGTTTCCAAACTGCTCTACATCATCCACTGTGGTTTCCACACTGCTCTATATAATCTACTGTGGTTTCCAAACTGCTCTAAATAATCCACTGTGGTTTCCGCACTGCTCAATATAATCCACTGTGGTTTCCAAACTGCTCTACATCATCCATTGTGGTTTCCGCACTGCTCAATATAACCCACTGTGGTTTCCAAACTGCTCTACATCATCCACTGTGGTTTCCACACTGCTCTATATAATCTACTGTGGTTTTCACACTGCTCTACATAATCCACTGTGGTTTCTGCACCGCTCTACATAATCCACTGTGGTTTCCGCACAACTCGACATAATCCACTGTGGTTTCTGCACCGCTCTACATAATCCACTGTGGTTTCCGCACAACTCGACATAATCCACTGTGGTTTCCGCACAGCTCGACATAATCCACTGTGGTTTCCGCACTGCTCTACATAATCCACTGTCATTTCCGCACTGATCCGGTACTACAGCTGGTGGCTCTACTGTGTACTGTGTACTTCATGATAATGAGAAGTAGATCATTTTATTTTACTGAGTGATGTTGAAAATGCCAAGGCCGCAGTGCACTTGGTAACTGCATTATCCATTTGTGTTCTGTGTCATACATAATGTACAAATTCCCTTTTAACAGATGGAAAGCAACCTCCATTTGACATTTTCCACACACTAGTTATATAACCACAGAATAGGTATTCTATTGTAGACCCCTCCTGCTGCCTTCTTCTGGTCGGAAAGATGTTTGACAAAAAATAAACCATCATCATCATCTCAGCTAAATGAATTTTTCCCAGAGGAAAAACCCTGTCATTCTGAAAAGGGATTTTATATGATAGTGCAAACACAGCCCTAATCCTATCCCTCTCTATTCAAACAAAGTGCACTAGGTACATTTGCATAAACATGTAAAATGTTTTCTCACAGGTTCCTTCATAATATGAAATACTATTTCTTAGATAGTTTGTAAGCAAACTTGTTTACTACACAAACTTGTGTCTCACTGGATTGTCTCTCTATATCAATACAGGTCTCTACATTAGGTTACTAAAGCCTCAAACAGAATTCATAGAAAGGCTTCTGGGCTTATTTCAGTATGCTAAGGACCCAAATACGTTTTTCTTTCGCATCAATAACATTTCAGTACATGCTCCCATTAAATTAGAACCCCATCATTCTTGTATGGTGGCACTGAATACAGCCATTGAAGTCAAGCTCTCAAGAGGTCAGGAGGAGTGCAGAAAAGCTACATCCATCTTTATGTTGGCTTAACCGCCACAGTGCACAAAATCAAAAATGTTGGCCTATTTTGACAACAACGTGTTACGCACCTCTGAATGAGCCTCAAGCCCGGTGTTGGAATTATTTTCAAAACAAGTTAACTTGTGGCTGAGTTGGACGTTGGAGAGAGTCTCCCTGTTTTATGTCTCTGGTGTTGTGCCTGGCGCCATGTGACATGCTACTGCATTAGCCTTTAATGGATGGGAGTTGGCAGGAGGGACGAGGCTATGATTTAACATCCACTAGGTAAATATGGGAACACAGCCACAGGTGGCAAATGCAGCATGGTATAACTTTGAGAATAAACACGAGCCTCACTACAATTATTCACAGTAATGGTCATGTCTCCTGGGTCACCAGCTAAGGCCGGTGTGTCATCTAGTGTTTAAAGCACGCCAGACACCTCTGCCTACTACTTATGATGAGTTAGGATTATGCCTTTGCACAACCGCGTGAGCAACACCGCACATAAGTAGGACAGCAGGCCTCTACCTTTTCTCTAAGGAACAAAGTAGACCTCTGGGTGTGTACTGAAATTCAACAAAAATATTGGTATGCAGCAATGTGATGATAAAACAAGGTGCAACACTTGAAGCACTATTTGATAATGAGCATTATATTAAGGTATTTATATATACTATAACAATATATATAACCAAATATACATACTACAGTACTTTATGTAGTATGTATATACGGTACTTTATGTAGTATGTATATACAGTACTTTAAGTAGTATGTATATACGGTACTTTATGTAGTATGTATATACAGTACTTTAAGTAGTATGTATATACAGTACCTTATGTAGTATGTATATACAGTACTTTAAGTAGTATGTATATACTGTACTTTATGTAGTATGTACATACAGTACTGTATAGGGTTTCATTGGGAAGGCAGCGGCCTCTCTCTCCTAGTCCTAATGGGTTGACTTACATCAGAGCTGTTGGGTACGGCTTGGCTACACCACGGCTGATATTCTGCTGACGCCTCAGAGACAATTGTTCTCTCTGAGCATTAGTCTGGTCATCAAAGGAGCTGACCGGATGACGAGGAGATGGGAACGTCTGGACCATTTGAACGCAGCTCAGTTTGTGATCACTAGGGTTTCTGAGCATGATCATGTGCAATGGCCTATATGTCTGTTGGGCCTTACAAGTGAAGTTGTATTACTTTGAAGAAGTCCAAGAGACATGATGGACAGACATTCACAGATCTCTCTCTGTGTGCTGGTGGACTCTCATCTTACCAAAGAGGAGAGAATGTGGTAGTCTGTCGTTGTTTGCGTTCATCTCCAGTGTTTAGCTTTTCACCAGAGGCCAAGGGGATTATGAAATACAGCAGGAAAGATATGTAGGAATCAGTATTGCTGTGGGCCAGTGACAACCTCCTAGGTCTCAAAGCATTTGATGCTGCCGAGCCCTGGGGCCTCATCCTTGTTCTATTCCAAACCCAATGCTCCCCCAAGATATGTTAGATTTGTTCCGCAGTTACACGTCGACCCCTGCGTCCAAAACGTGTCCCATGTGGCATCCTGTACTATGTCCTGCACTGCTTTGGACCAGAGCCTATAACGGGAATAGGGTGAGATTCGGATAAGATTTGGTTGCTTTATACTGCTGAATAAAAAGTACTCTTCTCTGCAGTGCTTACCGCTCAATGATTCATTTCAGACCTTCAACAGAAACTGAAACTCTGTCTAGCTCCTTTTAGAAGAATATATGAGCAGGTGTGTGATAGTGGTCGGATGAGAAACAGGAAAAACGGCCTAGCATGACCTAAATGGACAATATATTGCACCAATGACTCAGCACTTGGACTGGACCGCTGGGAGCGATGCATGTAATTCATCTCTTAAGTAGAAACTCAGTCAGTTAAGCTGCACAGGTACAGGATGTATATCTAGATAAAAGCCCAAGTGACCTACGCAGAGTGACGTTTTTAAGGGAAGGTGACGGGGTCAATTTGAAAGGCTTTACATGGACAAATGACCAAGGTGAATGTGAGGGACTACACAATGCGGAGAGAAGATGTCAGTCGGATGCAAATAGAATACCACACAGCATCCTTTCAGCAGTAATGTCCACACCAACCTTACAATGGGTGGAACGCAAGAGCCAGCAACATCGCTAGAGAATGAGAGTAGTGGTTCAGTCCATAGAGTTTGACGCCAGGCTAGTGGGTTCGATTCCAGGGAACACCATAAGTAAAAGGCATGCACACATGACAGTGAGTGGCTGGGTGACAGCGTATGGTAAAATGCGATATATATGACATCTTAAAGGGGTAGGTCTTTCTATTTCCTGGGGAGCGGTAGGATGTTTTTACAATAAGCCACAACACAGAGGTACTTAGTTAATGTATCAGGTCTGTGACTTTGTCAGTTCAGCACACCTGGTCATCTGGCTGGGAGATATCCGAGAAACATGAAGTGTCTGGGGCGCTAGAGGACCAGGGGAGCCTGCCTGATATATTAAATAGAAGTCCATTACATTATGTATGGAAGACGTACCTGTTTCTCCCCACAGCGTGTCATGGTCGTCCATGTGTATGGCGTGCTCGTTATTCAATGCCAACAAGCCTCTCACAACCTGCCGAACGACAAACTTTGATTAATGACAGAATCCCAGCTTCAAATATCGAATAAAGCCGTGCTGATTACATGCAGGAAAAAACTGAGCAATGAAACAACTTGAGAGGATCAATGAAAAGCTGCCAGAGCAAATGATGCTTCTCTAGCGCATGATGGATGGATCAGTGGAATGCTGATGCTTGGACTGTAGAGTGTGGACCGGATCCTGGATGGTTCTTCTGACAGTTTTACACCCCCAGTAGAGTTAGCTATCTGTGTCTATGCTCTCCTTTACTCTCCTTTCTCACTGCGTGTGGGGGGGGGGGGTGAAGGTTGATAGCTCTGGCCCACTTCAGTAACACCAGCTCCCGACCCTAGAGGACGGAATCACAGGGCTGCTAATGAGGAGCAAGCCAGAACCAACCCGCTAGGGCCCTCTCCCGGGAAGCAAACTGCCGACGTGAGGAGGGCTCGATACTCCACGCATGGTGGACCCGCGGTATACTACACATCAGGGAGAACAAGATGACACCGCAGCTGATGTTGGTTCTTGTTAGAGTTTCAGTGATTCCTTGTGAAACCGCGGAGCGAAGAGGTGAGCTTGTGTTGTTCCACAAGGCCGCTGTGTGGGATAACCCTGGGAGGCCTACTGAGGTCTCCTGCTAGCGTGGGGGGTACAGAAAAGTGAGTGGGTCCCTAATGCCACTTGAGTGCACTACATAGCGAATAGGGCACCATTCATGACTGAAGCAGAGTCTCTAGACCAGGGGTGGGCAAACTACGGCCCGAGGGCCAAATGCGGCCCGTGAGGCTGTCCCATCCCGCCCCCGGAATGTAATAAAATTATTTTGGGGGGAATTAAAAAACCAACTCACCAGCCCATTCTTACACATCTGAGTGAGAATTCTAACTATTTACACCTTATATGGGATCTACTGTACATGTAATGTATGTTTTAACTTTGGAGGCCCTTTTCTGGCCTCCAAATTAAGTTATGATTAACAAATTACAAAAACTTGTAATTTGTAACTTGTAAAAAAATGTGGCCCTCCATTTCATTTCAAAATCCAGATGTGGCCCCCGAGCCAGAATATTTGCCCACCCCTGCTCTAGACGGACCTGCGTGTGTCCCATGCTGGAGGCGGCGATCAAAGCCTGTGGGAGGGCCTTATTCTTCAGGCTGCAGTTCTGCTGCTGGCTGTCCGGAGTCCATTCCAGGTCCAGAAGGTACTGGATGATGTCAGGGTGGCCCCTCAGAGCTGCGTGGACCAGGGCACACTGACCACTCTTGTCTACATGGTCCACCTGCCAAAACACCAACAAGACTTCAGTGGATCGTTGGTTGATGTGCTGTATTACAGTGATGCTGTACCTCCTACAATCTTACACGCCACAAAACCAATAGATTGATAGTTCCCACGTAGGAGTGACATTTTAATGTTTCTCCTCTGTTGTCTGTTGCTTGGCAGGTCAAGTTGGTGTTTTTCCCTCCCCTTACCAGTATTAGCCCCCGTCTTGGTCTGATCTGTTTTCTAGAGGTGAGTGGACGGGTGGTACCAACCTTGGCTCCTCTTTTGCAGAGCAGGTTTACGAGGCCCAGGTGTCCGGCGGCTGAGGCGAAGCAGAGAGGGGTCATACCGTTTTCGGACAACACGTCCACGTTGGCCCCAAACTCCAGCAGCAAGCCGGCCATCTCCTGGTGGCCCAGATGGGACTGGACACACAGCACCGGGCCATTATTCAGCACCTCGGTCCGGTAGTTGACGTTGGCCCCGCCCAGCATCAGTAGACGACTCACCTATAGGAACAGCACACATTCATGGGGTAGACAACAGATTTACTGTGGAAGAACAGCACCAGCATCAAGTTTTTAGTCTTAAGTATATAAAAGAAAATAGTACTAGAATTTCAACCAGAGATTAATATTATTCCATTCATGAAACATTATATGATTACAATTGTAAAATATGTTATAAACTAATGTCGAAAAGGGCACATAGCAATTTAGATAGGCATTTCAAAAGCACACTATATCTGGTGTTGCGTTAATCAGAGTGTATTCTTCTCCTTGATGAGAAATGCAATGGCACATTTTTAATCAGACAAGATACCTGCGTGGAGCCTGTTCAGTGTTAAATGCAGAGGAAATGGGTTTTATTGCACTCGAATACATTTGCATGAACGGTCTCTGGGGGGCAGGGAGCTCACTGTCTGTGGCTGTCTCTAGGAGCGATGTCACACTCACACAGAATATCTCGTAACAGGAAAAATAAGATGACCAAAGGTCTACAAAAAACACAATGCGTACTAATAATGGCAACGGAAAACACTAAATGACTGTCTTTTACTTAGAGCCACAATTCATTCTCCCCTGATAATAGCATTGAAGGCCTTAAGAGGGCTATTTATTCTCTCAGCCATGTAGGCAGACTGACAGCCAGGCAGTAGTTACGGTAAAAAGCAATTTTGCTGCTTCGCTATTAACATGCCCTGTTGTTTATGAAATTCTTACTAATCTAAAAAAGGCCCAGTAATTATTTAGATTGACACAGCCTCCATCCCCCTAGCAGAAAGCAGCCCTGGAAATAGCAAAAGATCAACCTAACAGCACAGAGTGCAACGTGCATCCATCTATCTGAGCTAGTGAGCAGCTTGGTGAGATTTCCAATGGGCTGTTGTTCATCAATGGCCTCTCTCATCACCATAAGTGACAGTTACCAGGAGCCAATCAGAATGCCTTATCATAGCACACACTGGCACCCATCAGTGGAATTAAAAAGTATTCAGGGAGGACATCTGAGATGAGGGGGGGAATTACAAAGATAGCATTGTGCTTATTCTGGACACTGGTGATGAAAAATGGGATAGGAAAACACTTTTGTTCATCTATGACCAGTACATTGGAGTAGTAAAATACAATACTATCAGGACAATATGGAAGAAATTGGATCAAACTGTGATTGAACCACTTTCAAATCTATTCCCTCTACTCAATAGCACCATCTCAAATACCTCTTCACTGGATCTATCACACACAAAATATCCCTTTAAAATGGACCAAATGCTGTATGACAGCAGTTCTGGCGGTCTGAGGTGAAGGGCTCACCTTGACGTTGGGGGTGTAGAGGTTCCTCAGAGAGGCCAGGGCTGCAGAGAGGCCGTCAGCACTGCAGCTGATCCACAGGGCCTGCAGCACACTGGACGACACGCCTGTCTTCTTGCTCAGACCCTGGGGACAGAAAGAGACACAGCATCCACACACACACCCAGAGTGGTGAATAAACCATTGATTCTATTCAGAGCCTTCTTCCACACCCAGAAGGCCTATCCTCTGTTGATACCGTCCATATCCACCATCATTCATAAATAAACATAGGCACTCTAAAATTCACAAAGGGAATTGAAATGTGGGGGATTCACTTGAGGAGTCTGGGGAGGAGTCGGTATGCAGTCTCAGATTTGGGAGTATCCACCTTCTCTCCTAAGGATTCCAGATCATCACCCAGAGGGTGCTGGCCCAGAACTAGTTGGTAACCCGTCTACGATACCTTGAAGATGTGTGCTTTGAGAATATGGTGGCCCAGTTCCATGGTCTGCTGCCGGTTGAGTTTCCCCTCTTGTCTAGAAAGCATGAAGGCCATGAGAGCGTGTCCACTCCTGTTGGGAAAATATAAAGACACGTTCCATCACTTTCACTTCTAACCAGGCAGGTGGACCAGGTTTGGGAAAACCAACCAAAAAACAGGTGTGGTTGTTAGCGTGTGGTGATGTTATGGTGAAGACATTCTCAGTTTGTGATCATGTGAGAAGTAAATAGTTCATCATCCACTTTCAAGCTCTGCTGGTCAGGGAGTGATGGCAGCTGTTTATCAAACAAAGCCTGTTTCTTGTGCTCAGGCGAACAGAGATAGAATGTTGAGATTATTCATTTCCACTCTAGAGAGGTAGGAGAGTTTGTCATCATTACGGTCCGTCATTCCATCTGTCGCTCGACGGCAGTGTCTCTGTTGGTCTGATTAAAAATTGGCCCTGCCAATCCTGGCCCACGAAGAGGACAAGAGGTGTGGCCTGAAGAATGCCTCCCTTGTGTTGGATCCAGCGCTCTCCTTCTCACTGTGGCTTTGCTCGTCGGTGTTAATTACGTGAGCACTTCATTAAAAGGCCGCGCATGACTGCTGCTTCACTATGATTCTTTTCCATGAATGCGCTCTGGCTCTTTTCAATGAGGAAATAGCTGGCGCGGTTAGGAACTCCTCTCCGCTCTGTGTGACTGTCTTTTCCGTCACTGTTTAAACATCTCACATCAGAGGGGTCTGAGAGAGTGTACCGAGGCAGGGCCGTGACCAGAGGTTGGAGGAGCTATGCAGAGGGGAGTCAGGACCGAGAGAGAAACTAGGAGGATACCTAAATGGCATCCTATACACAACTCTTCTTTTGACCAGTACCAATAAGGCACTAAAGTCACCCCCACACTGAACAGCAGTAAAAGCCTTAATATAGATGAGGAAAAAATACTATAAAATAAACAATTGACATAATGAGCAATTGCATAGACAGGCCCCCTGTAATAATCTATACATTCTAACTGGTGACTCTCAGTAGGTGCATAGACAGGCCCCCTGTAATAATATATACATTCTAACTGGTGACTCTCAGTAGGTGCATAGACAGGCCCCCTGTAATAAT
>JACXGK010002968.1:0-16446 GCA_016801125.1 Novumbra hubbsi | reverse complement strand
GGTGCATAGACAGGCTCCCTTCACACAGCAGAATGCATCAATGCCCTTCTATCTAGGAACATTTGGGAGCTACCATTTAACAGGCCAGGCAAATTGTACCTGCTAAATTAATAAGAATAAAACAATTTCAGAGAAGATACAGAATAGTTCATTTGAGAAGTGACAAATTAAAGTTTTGAGTAGTTCAACCAACAGGAGCAACCATTGCCTGACTGATGCAGGGCTTCTTCAGTGCTGAGCCTCCATTTAGATGAAATACACTACCGGTGAGATTTTCTCACGAGTGTTTCTGGAAGTATTCCAAGCATGATTTCTAAACCAGAGAGCAACATAACCCACTAAACCAAAGCCCACAATTTGAAAATAAAGTGATTTTGAAATCATGCTTGGAATACTTCCAGAACCACTTCAGATGTTAGATTCTGCCAACCCTTGTCATGTTTTATGTAGATTTTAATTGGCATTGCACTGCAGTGTATTTTATTTTACCTCTCCAAGGTATTTTATTCAGGTTTTTTGGTGGATTCAATATGGAAGAGATACCGAGATAGATGTTGTGTGTAAAATCAATCAAATACATTTTTGAAAGCCCTTGATGTTTTAGTTCAGTTAAAGGCAATGATGTTGATATGTTAACATCGTATATTTAGGGGTCTTGGAAGAGGTGTCCAAAATTCACGCAGATGGCTGTTCTATTACAATCTGAATAGTATTAAAGGAAAAAAATCTTGCCTTCAGGGAATTTAAGCTAAATGAATTTCCCTGGACGCTCAACACTTAAGGAGCCCTGCATTTCCCAGCATTGAACCTATCAGTCAGACCATGACATAGATGGGACACAGGATGTACGGTGAGAAACCCAGTGTTCCTGCCCAACATTCTAAAAATTAGACCATAAGGCTCTGGTGAAAAGTAGTGTACTATATAAGGACTAGGGTGTTAGCTGGGCCACAGAGGTCTACACTTCTCACCCAGCTGGACCCAGCCTAACAGCAACAGGAAGGAATATGTCATGTTCTTGTTCCTGAGTTGAGTAATAAAATCTGTAATTTGTTCTGCAGTGACACACTGTCCTGAACCCTACCAACATAAAGCCACCTGACTGGATTACGTTAGCTATGTGTATTGAGTGCTCTGCAATGGTAAGAGGCAATGGTAAGAAGGGGGTTGCCATCCTTTTATAGTTAAAAAGGTGCTATTAAGTGTTTATAAACAGCACAAGTTATTTCACTGCGTGTTATTAATATTATTGAAATGACAAAGTAATGTTTACAGTGATACCCCTAACCCAGGATGAGGAGGCCACGTGTGCCTAGGTCTGTATGGGAACAATGAGGCACGTGCCAATTGTTATCGAAGGGAACTTTCTTCCAATTTACAGAACAAACAAGCATTCAAACTGTCTCGTTCTTGTTTGCTATTCAAACAAAATTGCAGGCTGTCTCCTTCGCTATTTAAATGTTTAAAAGCAGATGAAGAATATGCAGAGCCAACCAAGGTACTGTAATTTCCTCTCCTCATTCTGAGTGAAAGAACAAATGCCTGTTTTGAGAGTGAGCCGTCCCTAGGCAACCACGCATTTTAATAATGACAGAGAGGCTGCATTTTAAATTCAAGAGACCTGAATGACTGAGAAGACAAGTCTCCTGTCGACTATTTATGTATTGTTGGTTAAAAGCTCACCAAAGTCCACTCCCTGACAGAATATGGTAAGCAGGTTTCGAGTGGGATTAGGTGGGCAGGTTGGAGCCCAAGTTAATTCTAAAAAGCAGGCTTGTGTAAGTCATCTTCACTCACCTGGGATCACAGAGGAATTCGGTGCTTTCCCCGTCCTCCCTCCATACCAGCCACTCTCTGAAGGACGGGTGGCAGAACATGCGCGTCTTGTCTCGCCGTTTGATGAGGAAACAGGACAGAGTCTGCATGCGTTGCTGGAAGTCCTCCCAGGGCAGCTGGCCACACACCGCGCCCGCATTGATGGCCTGGAACAGCTGCTCATCGGTCATGGGGTGCAGAGACGCCAGGGCCACGTTCAGGACGGGCAGCGAACGCTCAAACGCCGACTGGGTCATGAACTTCATGTTGCACTGCAGCAGGTACAACTCGGCCAGCGACACGGGCACCACCTTGTAGCTGGCGCTCTTGACGACCAGGTGGCCCCTCTCAAACTGGTCCAGGGTGAGCTTGAGGTACAGGTAGGAACCCTGGCTGTGGGTGATCAGGTGGCTGCTCACCTTGCCCACGACGACGGGATCGGCCTTGCCGTTGAGGGAGACGTTGTTCATTATCTCCTGGCTTCCGTTGATTCGGTACTGGATGTAGGCGTTGAGATCTGTGCCGATATTCTTGTTGTCTGGAAAATCATCCAGGGATATTTTGAAGAAGGGAAGCAGACTGGTGATTTCCTAAAGAAGGACATGGTCATTAGATTCAGAACTGCAGTTTAATGTTATAATACGTATATTCACATATTATTTGTGTTTATATTACATTCTTTATATACTATTTAAAGAACAGGAAAAAGGGTAAAACCATAAATCACCAACATATTTCTAAATTCCGAAATATTCTCTCTTTCCTGAGCGGAGATAATCATCGCAAAATGAAGACCTTAATGGAAAATCTTCCAGCCTTCACGAGGGATACATCCGGTGTATATCTTCAATCTCTTCCCATCAGCCCAAGGTCACTAAGCAAGGGGGGCTGAGCTGGAGCTGACACTGAGCACTAAGCTATCGGCTATGCGGCTGGGGCGACAAACAAAAGATTAGGGAGATGGGGCCACTGGAGTCTCTTCTAGCGGGGGACGCTGTGGAGACAGCCCACACTTCAGTGTCACTCCTCCGAGTTGGGGGAAACAATGCACCTTAATCCTGCAGCAATCCTGCTGTCCTGGGGAGGATAGCGAAGCAATGCAGCCCAGAGATAACACCTTCTCAAAGCGGGAGACAGACAGAAAGAGCTAGATAGAGGGGGGAAACAGAGAGAAAAGGAGAGACAGAGGGGTGGAGACAGAGAGAGAAGGGGGAGAAAGGCAAAGAGGGAGAGATAGAGGGGGGGAGGCAGAGAGGGAGAGATAAACAGTAAGGGGGTGATAAAGGGGGAGACAGACAGAGAGACTTAGATAGAGGGGTAGACAGACAGAGAGGAAAGGAAAGAGAAAGAGTATGCGAGTGAAAGAGAAAACAAAAGGAGACCAAAAACCCCACTGTATAATTACCAGGCTCGCCAAGGTGCCTCTAGACAACACCCAAGTTATTAGTCCGGGTTGTGAGCCATTGTGAGCAATTTTGCACCAAGATCTTGCTTACACTAAGGCACAGTCCCACCCTAACCTGGCTCAAGTCGCCAATGATTCTAACTACAACCTAAGGAGAGTATGAATTCCTTGAAATAATTGCAGAATTGCAGCAACATTCCCCGTTTTTCAAGGATGCCAAAGTTTCCTGATTCTGGGAATCGTTCATAGAGAGCTTTAGTATAATATGTGAATTTTGGGAAAGGTATCAGAATTTGGCAACTCTAGCCTCCCTTGTTTCCTCTGATTGCGTATACACAGGTTCCCTTATACATCAGCCATTAGATGTGCACTTATTTTCTCAGGATTAATGAATCACTACATTTTGACACGATAAGTAACAAAAAAAAAGCTCCACAAACAATAATGATTCATCCTGTCTCTGGTCCTAGGGCCCTTCTTCCCAATTCCACTATGTGGATTAGATCATGCCTCCCTCACTCATGCTTTTACCTTAGTATAGATAAACCAATGAGTGCTGCCTGACCCACACTGCCTACAGTGCTGTGTAAGTACCTACACTGACGTCAGATGGTACTCATGGCCAGGAGAAGTCAGAGTGACTGAGGCCGCATTTATGTCTGGAACAGATATGGCCGTCAGTCAGCTGCCACATCGTCTTAAGCCTCAGTCTCCATGGCCAGACTCCTGTCTATTAGACCTGTCAAAACCTGCCTCAGCCAACGCAAACATGTGATCGCCCGGGCCACATCTCAAATGGATTTGTGTTTCCTATTTAGTGCCCTCCCTTTGGTGGTGAGCAACAGGGACGTGTCGCAAACTCAGTGGAAATTAGGGCGGGGTGTGTGGGAAAGGGTGTCATTTGGGCTGGAGCTTAGTGGCTCAGCTCATCTGCTCCATTGGTCGACTCAGAGTCTGTTTCAGCCAGTGGCGCTGCTTGTTTTTGTTGTCATGCTGTCCAGTTGGCCGGGTCACCGTTACTTCTTCCGCTCTCCTGCGGTGTTTTAAAGCACTCCGCGGAAATGGCAGTTTTTACACATGTCCGAATCTGGGAGGGCTGCTGTCACTCAGTGATACTCAGAGGTATCAAATACTGATACCAACCTAAAGTAGTGAAGAGGACCCTTGAACACTTTGAAGAACACTTGAACACTTTGAGCACCCGCTCAATTCGGTCAAGTCAATGAATTCATGATATATTAGATATCAGTTTAAATGTCAATGTGATATTTCCATAACGAATGGTGATATATTAAGATGGCGGTCCCTGCATAGATCATGCACTGCGCACCTGGAGGTTGACTCGAACGGTGACCACCAGTTTGAGCCAGGGGGGGAACTTGGAGATTATCTTGGTGATAAAGGAGGCAATGGTGTCTCCATAGTCTGGCTTGTGGAACTCTGCCTCGTTCAGCCCGTCCACCAGGATGATGTGGTCCTCCTCAGGAATCTTCCTCTCTGAAAAAACACAGACAGGGTCCCCAGAGGTCAATGTGGAAATGGACAAAGACAATTCACAGACCTTCAGGGTCTAGACGTTGAATACAAACCTTTCAGGTCGATGCAACCGAGTAAATTGCAGGGGAATTTAGTATTTTATTACTGTGCTAAAATTATAGACACACAAGCTGCTGACAGGAGCATCACACAATGTCATAATAAGACAGAACGTACAGTTGTCAGAGGAGTGGATATTAGGTTGGACATCGCAATCTCCACTCTGCAGTAAAAACAACTCTCTGTACTAGTAGGCCTTGCTGGGCATTAACAAGTCATCTTTAGTGAAGGCTGCTCTGCTATTCTGCCACATCTCCACAGCAGCTAGCACAGTAGTGAATGAACAACAGTTCAACAACAGCTTTAGTCAACCACAGTATCCATCAACTGCACAGTGCTCATAACAGCTATATGTGGAGAGCGTAGCAGGATGTTCTCTACTGCAGTATCCAAGCATAGCCGTGGAACAGCTTTGTCTACGTGCCAAATGCACCATATTCAACTTAACAAGGGTCATTTGTGCTAGTGGCCAAAAGAAGTGTGATATACAGAGAATAGGGAGCCATAAGGGATGCTAACGAGGGATCATCCTCACGTCGATGTTCTTACGCTTTGCAAAGATTAAGTATTTGGCAATATTAATTACAGGAAAATGTGCACACTTCAACTCTTCCACCAATCTGTTTTGCTTAAGGTGCATTTGGAAATATATTTAGTCTTCCTCAAAACGGCAACGTTTTTTTTATTTTTGTAAATCTTTTACAAATGGCTATGCAAGGCTATAATGCTTCTAGTATTGATGGAGTGGCCAACTGGAATGGTTCTGTCACTGGAGAGATTCTGTCTCTGGCTCCTCCTTGGCTCTGCGTCCTGCACGTTGGTTTTCATTATTTTTTGTCTCCATCATACAAACCCTTGGTTTTGTTACCTACATACAAAGGCTGTCTAAGCTCTAGAAATAACATTGATTCAGTGCAGAATAGAGAAAATGTTAGGTTGTGTGTGTGTGTGCATAATGCACCATGATGACCTTGACATTGTGTCTTGTGTTTCTCTGTCTTGTCAATAGCAAGGTAGTGCTACCCATTTAGTGTAACAACAATTAAGTCAATAATGTCTTAGCAAACCCGGAGCGTCTACACTAAGCAATTAACGATGAGCCAGCCATCTCTGTTCCCTCAGTAAGGCCAGAGTTTAACCCATGTTGTTTGTGAAAGACATGCAACTCTTATCAATGTAACGCATAGTGAGTGTTCTCTAAGAGGACTGTAAGTAGCCATCTGGTTAGGAGCCTGAAGGGCACCTTGGAACTGTCAATAACTGTCTCTACGCAGACGGGAAAAAGCTAAACTATTCCATCTAGGGATGCAACGACATACCTGCCGGCAATAGTCAACCAAGTCAAAATGTAATAATCAGCATGGGGCAATTGCTTTAAATGTGCCTGATACTTTAGAATGATTGTGCTTTCCAGTGTTTCTACTGAGTTCATTTGACCATGCATTGTAAACCAGTGGTCGCCACAGCAAGAAAAAAAAGACATTCTTGAAATTAACTTTTTGTTAGAGAACAGAAAAACTGCTAATTTAAACCAATTTCTCCTTGTTAATCAGTTTTGGGAGCTAAATACATTACCAACCTTATTTGCCTCATTTATATCCAGGCATTAAAACATTTATAATTACAGAAAGGTACGATGTATTAATCATATAATTGATACATTCTTAACTTCCCATTGTTGCTTGATATAGGATTGAGGCAGTTTAACAGTTTGGGGTCTCCTTCGTCTTACTTTAGGTTTCTTAATGCACAAAAAGCTGGGTGTTCCCTCCCCTTTTCCCCTCCCCATTATTCCCCAAAGAATTTTTGAAAATGTGATTTGTCACAGGATAGTTTTCCATTTTGCCTCCTTGAGTTTTAACTTGCCTTGGTGCATGCAGTGACTACTGCTGTGTTCACAGACAGATTGTGTCTGTTTTTAATGCTGCCTGAGTAAAGTAAAATGTATTTCTTAAGCACATTGTCAACAACTGTCAACCAAAGCGCTGTACAATCAAACATAAAGTGTCTAGGACAGCAAAAGAACGCATAAAACATATAGCTAACTCGGACATAACAGACAAAAACACAGCTTCCTACCCATTTGCAAAGTCAAATGGCAAAGAAAAGAAATAGGTCTTAAGGTGAGATTAGATATTTTTGCTTCTACTGGAAGACCTAATATATTTAGGGGCTGATGAAGCACATTAAAAACAAATGAAATAACCTTAACATCAATCCTATATAAAACAGGTACTGGTATGAAAGCCTGGCAGCTGTATTTTTGGACAAACTGAAGGCGAGACAAGAAAGACTAAACGACTCCCATAGACAGAAAGGTGAAGAAGGTCAGAAAGTCTTCACAAGTCTGAGGAGTGGCATCAGATAAGGCAGTAGCAACCGGGTGCAAAGCTTTGTTTATCGTACCGAACAAGATTTTAGGATTAGAGTTGTTAGAGATAATATCTGAGGAATATTTAGCTCTTTCTGATTTTGAATTACACTCATAGACTTTTATATGACACTTGCTACCTTTTCCAGTTTTTCTCCGCTTTTCTGCACTCCTGTCTGATTGTTTGGGTAACATTATTCAGCCTGAATAATAAGGGGTGAGCTCCCCTCTTTTTAAAAGAAGCAACAAAATCCAGTATTGCAGAGCAAGTGGAATTAAACATAGTGACTAACCCCTCTGTGCTCAGGCTAGAGTATAATACTGCTGGTGAGAGAAGAAGCCTTGTAAGCATCTGAGAAAAGTTTGGCAGTGGAGGGTTAATAGATTGAGAGACGCTGCCTGGCAGTTTATGTTTTGAGAGTAGGCATGGAATAGTGGCAATAAAAACAACAGGTTTATTATGAGACAAACTAATGCCATCTCTACAGCAAATGCCATCTATCTCAACATTACAAATTGGAAAGCCAAATGTTTAAACAAGATTTAGTGTATGACCGTGCTGGTGGGTAGATTCCTTTACAGACTGTTTTACGCTGAGAAACAAATTCTTAAATTGTTGCACTTTTTGCCAGCACAGTCTTTTACAGTGTGTTGAACCCATCCCTATTTCTCTAGAATGAACTGTTAAAAGTGCATGGTTGGTACTGACCTGTTGCCGATTTACCTACTTGGTTGTGTGATATTCCACCAGGTTTAGTTTTTTAGCATTGCACAACTTTGACAGTTTTCAACTTCAACTAAAAACGTGTTGCTGGTATCAAACTCACAACGAAATGTCAACATTTTATATGTTGTCTTTGTACTATTTTCTAGTGAAAAAAGACGGTTTTGGAAGCAGCGTGTATATAAAAATGTGTACAAAAACATCAATATCACCACCGGCCAATTATGGTCCAAGAATGTCGGCATCTGCTTAGTATTTTCTAATTTGTGCATCCCTGGTTTAATCGGTTATAATACCCTTGATAGACATTTGAGCCACCGAAGCCCATGATTCTAACAATGGGAATCAGATATGAATCAACCCAGGAGTGAAGAGCTTGGCATCGTACCCTTGATTCTAACAATGGGAATCAGATATGAATCAACCCAGGAGTGAAGAGCTTGGCATCGTACCCTTGATTCTAACAATGGGAATCAGATATGAATCAACCCAGGAGTGAAGAGCTTGGCATCGTACCCTTGCGAAGACCGGCAAGCGGCTCCAGCACTCCCCGGCGGAAGGCTGCCATGGGGTCCTGGACACAGGAGCGCAGACTGAGCATGCTCTGTATGTGAGGCTCCTTCAGCAGTAACTCTCTGTAGGCAAGGAGCTGGTGTGCTCGGCACAGTAGTGCGGCGATACTGTGCACAAACTCCGGCACCAGGCAGGTGTAGGTGTTGTCAGCCTGGCAGTAGTGGTACGCCACCACCTGAACAGAGGGAGACAGGAAACAACCATGAACCTCAGTGGGTCAAAAGGAAGACTTTAATCTTCAGTCCATTACAAAATCATGCCACAGTGTCCACTGGGAGGAGCTTGCAGCATACAGTGTTGTATATGTTTCAGTCAAAGATGTTGCAAAGCTGGTGTGACCTAAAAACTCATACAAAGTCACAGGCCTGTTGTCTGAAAGGTATTGACTGCAATACAGTATAAAAAAAAAAACGACTAAGCCGCCAGACCTCATTCAACTGCTGCTATCATACAATTGAATTCAGAGGTGAGAAACTACTGGAAAACCGAATGCTTAGAAAATCTAAGGCTTATAATAAAACAGAATAATAACCAAATACATCAACAAAATGGTTGCTTGCTTTTATAATATATGAGAAATCTAACAAAGACAGCGATAGAATGAATACAAAAACTGATTGCAGACACCATAAACACCATCTGCCAAAACACCTGGACATATTCAACCCAGCCCCACACTCAGTAGAAGCCATATTCACTAGAAATAAAACGGAAGACACACAAACCGGAAGGAACAAGTGGTCCACCTACAAAAATGCTTCTTTTAGTTTAAATTTGCATTCATAAGTTTTACTACAATATGCACATATGAAGGAGGGTGGGGTGATAAACTGGCTGAAGCGATGCTCAATGACCTCAACCAACCCCCTCAAAACACCGGCCCCCAAGTGGACGTCTTGAAGCAGAATGTGCTGAACGGGCTCTACTGTGTTCATGGACATAGACATGTGTTTGGGACCGTTGTGGAGGTTGCAGCGCCCTGGGGAACTTTGTCTCCTCTCACCGTGTCCTAATCACACTGAAACCTGGGGGAGCTGGTGACGCCACCCTGAAGTCCCACAGAGTGTGTCTTCGTCCCAACGCACATGGATGCCCCAGAGTGGCCGGGAAAACGCTTGGCCCAGGAAAACACCAGTCTCACAACAGTGAGAAAGCTATCAGAAAAGAAATAGGGGCGAAAGAGTACCCCTGTGGACTGATAAGAAATGGCACATTAGCTTTAAGAAAGTAGAGCCCCAAAACCCAGGATCAACTTTGTCACTAGTATTAAAAAGGCAGAGGAAGCTAGCTAACAACTCTACTGTTGCCTAGGACCAGGGAGACAAGAACATTGGAAAACCACCTCTGTTACTGCTGCTACCTTCTTCAATATGTCTTTTCTAACTGTTCGCTTAACAGATGCCGTTATTTCCTGTTTGGACATTCAATGTTAATAAACATGGCTTGTCCTACACCTCCTTAAGACACCTCCTAGCCCCGGCACATGCTTCGGAGAAAAAATGCCAGTTAAACATGATCCACATAAATAGCAGTCAGGAATGGTGGATAATTCTCAATGCACTGCTACTAGATGCCAAGACCAATCTAACACGACGTCAATTAAGTCAAAAGACCTGCTGCCGACATGAATTGTATGTCTCTGTTTTTGAGAGAAAACATTAACTTCATAATAAATGACCACAATGACTGTGATATCTGCATACATGAACAAATCCCACACCTCTTAATCCCTGAATGCAGATGTTTCGTTCAGTCCCATTGCCACATGTGTGTATAAAATCAAGCACCTAGCCATGCTGTCTGCCTTTAAAAACGTTTTTGAAAGAATTGTTCGTTCTAAAAAGCTCACTGAATAAAAGTGTGGTTGTGTTATAGGACGCCACCGTTAGGTCTAATGTGTAGGTGTCCCAATACATTTGTCCATATAGTGTAACTACACCCTGCAGGGATGGGATGTTGATTACTGTAGGGCAAATAGTTATTTGCTACAACATTTGGAGCCCTTTAGCAAGAACCAAAGGAAGTTGACCAGCATTTTAGTAAGCCTTGGACTCATCTGGATTTGTCTTCCCTTGACTTGAATAGCAGAATAATATTAGCAGCACTAGATGCAGGGAAGTTCAACACCGAGTTCCACCTACATCAGCTGGTGGAATGTGAGGAACAAAGCGTGGGCATACAGACTCTCTCTTTCAGCCTCCAGAACACATAAACATCACACAGGCATTGTCTTACAAGCGATCCGGTGACTGACCTTCTAGCTAGCTGACCTTTGTCTTTTTAAGCAACAAAAGCTACTTGGAAGAAAAAAAAGAGCGTCAGATGCCACAGGAGCTGCAGCAGCTGGTAGGACTTCCACCATCACATCCACACCAGGCGGGGGGTTGTGGTCAGCCAGCAGGTCCTGGAGACCGCTGTAACGCTGCGAAGGAGTCATTACTGACGTGATGAGCCTGGGTCTTCTCTGTTATCATAGACTGTGAGACAGATTAGCGGAACTGAAAGCCCAGCCCTACAGCATCCTGTGAGCCTGAGGAAGCCGCCCGGAATCTTCTGCCTCCAAGTTGAGTTGTAAAAAAACAAAGGGAATTCCATCTGTTATACGTCTCAGTGTCCTTGCTTTGCCTCATGCTACAGTATACATTATATATATATATATATATATATATATATATATACACACAGTATATAAACAGTCTATATCAATAATTGTGGGTTTCAAGGTTACTTGCTAATTGTGCCAGCCCTATTTGCTGTCAATATAGTATACTAACGCGAGGAAGACATGCAATCCTGTTAAAACGGGTCATGTGGTGTTATGTTCACTGGTAAGCAGATGTCCATGGTTGGGGATAGATCAGATGAAAGAGAGGAGACCGCAGCGTGTTAATCAGAAACCGTTTTCCTGTACAGCTATTCTGTATGCAACTGAGAGGAAGTATGCAGAACGGTGAGGTACAATGTCTCACAGCTGTGGTTTATATCTATTCCATGCAGGTTCCTACCTCATCAAAGAGACATGGACATCTGGTGAGTAACATGTTCCTATATGACACTCAACACAGCCGGAGGTTTCTAGAGAGGAGGACTTCATTTAATGTAATTCGGAGACAAAGCCTAGACGTCTGAATTTGTTTGCATGAAGATACAGGCTTGACCAGTGTCTTACTGCAACTGCAAAAGCTCATCCAGTACTTCTGTGAGTATCATGGAGAAAGAGTTTCAGAAGAGATTTACTATTAATTTAGCTGGAATGACTGAAGCTGCAATGTGGCAGAAACCACACCACAGGAAGAGTACTCCTTGGAGAGTTGCAGTTGAAAACCGTTTAGACTCCCAGAGTTAAAATATGTTCAGATGGGCTTCAGTGGTATGTGGCTCATTGAGGCGGGGCTCATCAAAGCAACATATAATCCCTACAGCAGAGAAACGCTGTTGTTATCTCACACTATGCTATTCCATGTAACCTTTATCTGTTCCATATAGAACAGAAGTGAAAAAAAGTTATTGTTGAAAATAACTAAAAAGAGGGGTTGTGACCCCATGTAGGGTCGTCTGATTTGAAAATGGGTTATGAGACAAAACGATGAAAGAAATGTACCAGGGATTTTTGTTCACCGCCCACAAATGTTATTCAAACTTTAAGTATATTTTTGTGACTTTATGATGTCCAATTTGCAATTATGGCCTAGCCTTGGGACAACTCAAAGAATCCTTTGATCCACATCAGAGGGGAAAACTGTAACTGCAGTAGGAACAACGATTAATTAAATGTTTTAGTCATGTTTTAGTCAAGTTATTTAAGAAGTCTTACAGTAATATTTGTAAATCGTATGCTAAGCTGCATAATGACCCTTAAATGTATCTGTGCAAAAAATATTTGAAATGGAATACGACATAAGGGAATAAATACAGCAAATATGAGGCAAATAATAATATGATAAAATTATCAGAATAATTAACGATGGAGACTTAAAAAACTGTGGGGTGGAACAATTAAGTGGTGAATAAGCTGCAATCACAAAACCCAGCAGGGCACCTCAAAGGCAATTAACACCTGAGCAGATCCACTTTCAGATCCAGTTAAACTAAAAACGAACATGTGTACATGTTATTATGGTACATTTCTACATGACCATGTCCATTTTTAAATGTGGAGCCACATCCTTGTAGATGTGGGTAGACGACCTACATGAGGACTGAACAAACTCCTTACATGTTTGTTCTGCAACAGAGTTACAACTTGAACAACACGCCGTTCCCTGGCTGCCACTATAGACAAGGCCTATTGGTGAGATTAGTCCAAAAAGGAATGTCCCTCTCTGTGCATGAACAAAGAGTGCACAGGCCATCACAGCGTATTAAAGATCCTCTTCCTGCCCACTGTGTTGGAGAACCGGGCCCAGGGAACTAGACGAAGGATATGACGTTCAATTTATTGAAGGAGAATTAAGAGGACCGTTAATTTGACTGAGCTTGCAGCAAATCGAACAGCTATGATGTGAGAATTAATTTACCAGGGACTCTATGATTGTCTTTAGTAAACATTCAGGTCCCCCAGGGAAATTCTACTTCACTTTCATCATATAAAAAGAAACGAGTGTAAACCAACACAAATCAATGGAATACAACAGGCAGCGTGTTTTTTTTTTATCAACTCTCATGAATACTAAAGGAAACTAACATGATAGGAGGAGGCTGGGAGACTCAACAGGGTGGATGGAAGGATGTCATGAAGGACAGGAGACTTCATTATTAGTTCAAGTGAATGCTAGCCCGTGGGATCCCTCACTGTATTTCAGATAAAGACACTCTTACCAACTTTTCGCAATTCTGATCACAAAGCCTCCCTTCATTAAAACAAGCCATATTCCTTAAACCAGACTGGGGAATTGAGAACATGCTCCAAAGCAGTCAGGTGTAATAAACACATATCCATGCAAACCAAGAGAAGATTCACTTAAAATAGACCAAATGGTCATAAAATTCTCTAATCTCAGTGGGTGAGTCGCAAAGGGCATCTTTTTCCAAAGTGCAGCTTTTGACCGGCACCCAAAAGGTGATTTTGGATACGACAAAGTCAGAATAACTTTACAAATGGCAGGTCTGTGCTAAGGGGCTATGATGGGGCTAATGTATAAACAAATGGCAAATCTGGGCTAAGGGGCTATGATGGGGCTAATGTATAAACAAATGGCAAGTCTGGGCTAAGGGCTATGATGGGGCTAGTGTTTAAACAAATGGCAGGTCTGGGCTAAGGGCTATGATGGGGCTAGTGTTTAAACAAATGGCAGGTCTGGGCTAAGGGCTATGATGGGGCTAGTGTTTAAAACAAATGCAGGTCTGGGCTAAGGGCTATGATGGGGCTAGTGTTTAAAACAAACGCAGGTCTGGGCTAAGGGCTATGATGGGGCTAGTGTTTAAAACGAATGCAGGTCTGGGATACCTTGCTGGCCAGGCGTTTGACGGCCTCCTCCTTGCGTCTCTGGATCTCGGGGGTGCCGGGACAGCTACTGTTCCTCAGAGTGTTGGTGGCGCTGGGCGGTGGCTTGGGCTGCGGTGGCTGGCTCAGAGGGAGGTCTGGCCTCCTAGTGTCGCCACCACCTGAAGCAGAGGAGCAAGCAGAGGAGACTTACTTTACTTCTGGTTCAGGTGTCTGCAATTATACATTTTCATTCATTGTTTGATGAAACAATCCCCATTTCTAGTTCTGACAATGAGTATTGCTTTTCTGTCGCTTAGGTTGGTCCAGCAGTCGCTGCCTCTGGTGCACTGATACCACTGCAGGGTTGAATGCCAGCCTGCTGCTATTTGTGCAATTCTTCTTGTGCAATAAAACATAAAATGCCCTAAATATATCTTAAAATATTTATATATATTATGTTTGTGTTCCCCACACACAAATAAATGAACACGCGTTGTTTCAACTGACAGTCTAATTGATTTGACAGATTTATTTACACTAGAGCGCCCAAAAAGATAACTGTAATATGAAATACGATAAGAAGGATGAGGTCCCATTTTGTTTTTCCAGGCAGAGTCACATCCTCAATGCCCTCTGACTGAGAATGTAGCAGGCATTCAAAATCAAATCAAGCTCAGGACTGCTTTTCAAATTCCAGCCACACATTTGATTAGTTTCCTGCAGGTGCATAAAGACAGAGCAGGGGGGGATCATTAGATGGGCCCAGTCACCACCAGAATCACTCTGTTCAATCCAAATGCATGCAAAGCCAGACCACAAACATATAGCCTATTAACGGAGCTCCAGTGCCTAGACAACAATAGGGGGAAACCGGAGAGGGCTCTTGGGATCGGAATCACAGAAGATCAGCAGCCTGACATTAATGAGCAATCACAGAGAGTTTACATTAACAGCACACACTGTGTAGTACAACATGCATACAACAAGCTGCGCCAGCAAAACTCATAGATATTATGTTACTCCTGAGAGAATAAGCCTCTTCAAAAAAGACTCTCGACACAGCCCTCGCTGCAAAATTGAGACAGGTACTTCACGGCATTAAACTTGAACAGTAGAGGCTAGGGATTGAACATATTTTACATGTGGCCCTTCATAAGGAAGTACATCTTCCTCTCAGGAAGGGGATCGTCTTATTATCTCAATGGACTAATGAAGAATACTCCTTGACGTACACTCCTGTGTAGAAAACCAAACGTATGACATTCAAAAGAAAAAAGGGAATACAACGGCCTACTCCTGTTTGATTATTAGTGGGATGAAATAAACTCCCGTCTAACAACAAAAGCTATGACATGTAGCCCTGATTATGCTATTCCCCTAAATGTAACCATCTGTGTTCACAGCTCCTAAGCCCCTCAAGGATAAAAGATGGCCACATCGATAATGTTTGGACATGTGGTAGGCATTGTAAATCCTGACATGGCCCCGCCCTACTTTGTGTCTTTTTTCGTGATAATAAACCCCTCCCCCACGTACCCAGCAGTGGATTTTCTAAATGGTGCACGGTTTTTACTAGTACTTTGACTGATTGACGAGCCTATAATCCTGCTGTCCTTAGTAACCCCAGTGCTGTACTCTCGTGTTGGCCAGAGGGTCCCTGTTCCCAGTACCGGGCGGGGTCCATTCAGAAGTGGCCCACTGCGTGTACAGGATGTCACCGTAAGCAGGGCAGACGTCTCACTTTTGGGCGATGCGCTGGGGCTGTTGGAGGCAATCTGGCGCATGCGTCCGCCGTGGCAGCTGAGCGCCACCAGCCGGGAGACGGCGGCAGTCTTGCCGAAGCCCACGCCACCCACGATGACGGCACCGCGGCTCTCCGCAACCTCGCCGGGGCCCTTCAGGGCCTCCTCCAGCTGCTGGAAGAGCCAGTCGCGGCCCACGAACACAGAGTCCGTGGTGATGCTGGGCACCTCGAACAGCAACGGCTTGAGCATGATGTCCGCCGGCTTGTACGGAGCGAAGCGACCTGGAGGAACCAGACAAGAGAGTGAGAGAACCGACGTGATCCCCAGGGCTGTTCCCTGCTGGGGAGGAACCACGCCTTGGGTGTCAAAGAACCTGGCAGTCAAATCACACATTGACATCAACTTCTTTTTCTGCTGGAATTTTCAACCGAATCGTCTTTGTGCGTCTCACTCACCTACCGTTTTTCGAACCTGAGAAATACAAACATGCCCAGCTTTGACACGTCAGTTGATCCGCACTGAAAATCGGGCCCATCTGTCTACGCCAGGTGTGATAAGTGCTGACTGTCAACCAGCGCTAAACACCTGCTGCAGGCCAACCGCTTTTATCAGGCCGGTAAGGGGGAGGAGTCCCTCTCCACTGCTCCGTGGGGGGGGGCAGGAAACTCTCGGCAGCAGACTCACTTTTTCACTTTTCATTTTCTATTTTCCTCTATCTCATCGTGACCCCCCCCGTCTTTCCTCTATCTCATCGTGACCCCCCCCCGTCTTTCCTCTATCTCATCGTGACCC
>JACXGK010002967.1:0-49116 GCA_016801125.1 Novumbra hubbsi | reverse complement strand
CCCCCCCCCCCCCTGTAGGAACCAACAGTCCTACAGCAGGAGAAAGCCGATAGACCAGGTGCTGTAGGGTCTCACCTGGCTCTTGTGGATGGAGATGGCCCAGGCCAGCTGGAGGGGCAGCTGCTGGCGGCTCAGGTAGAGCCCGCCCCCCGCCTTGAACATCCAGCGCTCGGGTTTCAGCACCTCAGTGGTGCCGCACAGGAAACGCACGCGCGGAAGTCCTGTGGAGCCAGACAGAACTGATGGGACTGCTGCTGTGAGTTAGAAAGTAACGTTTCCACCAATACAACTCAGATCAAACTCGTACTTGTGGATGGGATTAATTTTCTTTTTTTGGGACGCACACATTTGACAGCCTAGTAACGCACTTTTCACTAGAATGTGGATAGGGAATCTACCTTGTTTCCCTGGCTGAAAGTCAACTACGACCCCTCGAGCTCCATTAACCAGGCCTCGTTGGACATCCAGGTTCTTTGTCAGCATGACCTGGAAGGGAGTGAGAGCGAAAGAAAGACAAGAGGGAGAGTGAAACAAAGATGAGACAACCAGTGACGTCAGCGGCCCGTCATACCAACGGAAAATAAAAGAACACTTCATTTAATACCATTCGGTTCAGACCAACGGAGGGGTGTCAACACAGAGTCTTGTTAACAATATAAACGCCATTGGCTGTATCTGAACCCATCCTGTGGTCCTTGTAGCGTGCAACAAGCCACACCGGCGAGCCTCGTGCACTGACCTGAGCGCCCACTTTAAGCTGTAGCAGCCTGCTGACAGGACTGTGACTGTCCATGGTCTTCACCATCGCAGGGTCGCTATCCACCGCTTCAAACACCCGCACAGACCCTGGAAACGGCGACAGGGTCCCTTAAAATGTAGCAAAGTAACAGTTTCTCTCTACTTCTCACCCCCTGCATGGCCTTCTCTCTCCGTTTAACCCGATGCTTTGTTGGGGCTGGTCTGATCGGGACTACATCACTATGGGGCCCCCAGGAGCCAAATCAGTGAGATCTGCAAGATAGCTGTTCAGTTACGTCTCAACAGAAGCAGCACATGAATGAATTTACTTTTTCCAAAAACATTTCACAATTTTTACAACAGAATGTTTGTTGTAATTTTTAACACCTCACTGTGACAACACTAATTTCAATTATCATGTCATTATCTTAGTGTGACGTGATGACCATTAACAGCAGCATGTAGCACTCGGTAAAACTCATGGTGCTGGTGGTAAACAATCAACTGCCAAACCGACGTGGTTTTAATCTGCATCTGTGATTTCCAGTTCTTTCTCTGTATGGGGGTGGTGTGTTGATGGACAGCCTGGGAGACATCCATTTCCACAGACAAAAAGTTCATACGAGTTGACAAAATCGGAATATAGCATCAAGCTAACAGACCAATTATTGAAAGGCTAGTTAAGACCGGGTTAAGATCTAAAATAAAAAATATCTTTCAGTCCACCACTGTTAGGATGTCACACAGTACCTGGCCACTGAAAACAGTTCATCTGACAACAGAAAAGCTCAAGGATGAACGCAAGTAATAAAAAGAAAACCCCAAACCTGGCAGCTGCACAAGCTTGTTCTCATTAGTCAGTTCCACATCATCCTTGTGAGTGCACAGCCTGGTTGCCAGGATACCGTCCCGTTCGATCTTGTGATAGGCACTCTCTATTAGCTTGGCAGTGACTTCCTCCGTGACTCTGCGGGATAAGATGAAGGACAATTAAAAACATTTGTCTTCTGCACAGAAATAAAATGGAGCTAGGAAACAGGACAATTAAAAACAGGATTTTTAAACCCCCACATTCCCAGAGAACCACGACACGGGCACAACCTCCTGCCTCCTCCCTGATCGGTTTGTTTTGAAAAATATTTACAGAAAACAAGTGTTGAGTGAACAAATAAAAATAATCTCAGTTATTTTTGGAAATCAATCAAATAAGAAAACGCCACCATTTGCGAGAGAAATTAAAAACAATGGACCACCACGCATTTCTCGAAACAGAACATGTAGAGGAAACCTTTTGGGTCTAGAAAATAGGCAACCAAAATAGGCAACACAAAATAGGCAACCAACATCCAACCAAAATGTCTGCCCATGCAGAGCACACCGTACCTGCCCACCCTCACCGCCTGCAGGAGGGAGATGAAGGACCGATCAGTCTGCCGACGCACCTCCGTCAGCTCCATGTTCAGCTGGATGCACTTCCGCCAGCTTCTAGACTGGAGGTCAGGGACAGGTCAGTATTGTACCGTTTCTAATGTCATTACCATAGCAGACATGAACATTCCTTCTGTTTGAAAAACCAATCACGGTTGTCGTGATTTAATTCTGATATTGAATACATTCTGAAACACGGACAAAGCCACGGACGCTCTTCTCTTAAAAACCAACGGTGGTTTGAATGCCGTTCATTTACATAGAAAAAAACATTTACATTGATTATATTCTCTCAATCGCTCTCCCAGTCTGATTTTTACTACATGGTCCAGTACATCGTTTCTGACATTACTATCTGGAACAAGGCCAGAATACGTTGTAGCTCCAACTATTAAAATTTAGAACCTTGTTTGTACAGAAAACAGAAAGCACTAATTAACATGCATTTCAGGTTCCCTGGTGTTTTATCACACAACCCAGAGCAAAAATGTCACGACCCCTTGTTTGGGCAATGCAGCAGCGCATTGTGACCAGGCTGTCTGACCTGGAAGCAGAAGCTGGCCTTGTTGTTTCCCTTGGTTACGGGGGGCAGCTGAAGGAAGTCTCCACACACAATCAGCTGGATTCCACCAAATGGCTCTGTGGATCGCCTGACTGACCTGGAGCAGAGACGCAGACCAATCAGCAGAGATACACAGCGCAAGGATTCGGAAGACATGCAAAACGAGACACATGACAACCCAAAACTGGAAAGAGATAACGTATCTGTAGTTCCGTACTAAAACAAGACTGTTCAACATAAAGTGCTCCCCCTAAGAACCATGTGGATGCCCCCCCCCCACCCAAGTCAAGAAGAGTCAATCAAATCTGGACCAAACCATCTAGAATTGTGTAATGCTTGGTAAACAATGAAAAGGTTGCGCAGAACCGTGTCGAACTCAGAAATCAGGAGTTACACGGAGCAAGAATGAGTGTTGCTCCCAGTACCTGGCAACAGCCTCCAGCTTGTCAAAGAACTGGGCCTCCACCATAGAGATCTCGTCAATGATGAGGTGGCGACAGCTTGTCCAGTGCTGCAGGACCCCGTGCCTCTGGGCCAGCTCAATACACCGCTCCAGAGGGGCGGAGCCAGAACCGACACCTGACAAAGAGACATCGGAGTAAATGTGAGGGACAGGAATGTCACGAGAACGATAAAGGAGGAGAGAGCGCGAGGGGGGGGGGGGGGGGGGGGGGGGGGGGGGGGGGGGGGGGGGGGGGGGGGGGGAGAAGTCGAGGGTGTAGTGACTAACCGGCAAAATTGTGTAGCGTGGTTCCCCCGATGTGACAAGCGGCCACACCAGTGCTGGCTGTGGCGTAGGTGCTTTTGGGCGGTAACGAGCCCACGATCCTCTTCAGCAGGAACGACTTACCCGTGCCTGACAGAACAAATCGCACCGTGACCATTAAGTCTTACGCAGAATCTGTTTGGGGTATCAGTGACACGCAGTACAGAATGTTAGGTGTGCAGCAGTGCTGGAAATGTGGACGCCACCTGCGCTGCCTGTGAAGAACACGTTCTTGCCACTCAAGACCGCACGGAGGACCGCAGCTTGTTCCGTGTTCAACCTGCGTGCGGTCGGTAGAGACAGGATGGGCTTTTTGCTCGGATGTAGTGCCTTTATCTGAGAATATGGCATAACAAAAACATTGCACATCAAACCAGTCTTATGTCTAGCAAAATTCTATATATTGTTTTTTTAAATATTAGTTAACAATAAGTTGGATTGCACTCAATCCATCCAGACTACCAGGGTTGTCTATTTCAAATGACTGTTGGCTTTGGGGCTAGTGACCCAGGCCCCCAACCTCTGAACCTAACTCACAGGGCTAGAGTCACAGTCCGTTCTTGGTCTCTTGACCTGTTGTCCATGTGGCCCTCCGGACATCTTATTGCCAGTCCTCACTGCTAGGCCTTTAGAGGAGATTGGTGCGTTCACTTTGCTCCTCAACTCGTTGGCCTTCAGTACATCCTTCTGCTGTAACGGACTGATGGTCTCAAAGCTGCGAGGCAGACAGGCTTTCAGCTTCTCTCGGTCAGTCATGGGCTTGCAAGTCTGCCAGGCCTGATGTTTGATACTCAAAGTCTTTAGGAAAATGTTCAGCAGGTGGGGAGGGCAGTCCGAGATGAGTACCTGGATATTTTCAGGGACCATTTTGACAGTGCACTTGCCATCCTTGGCAAACCGCGTGAAGAGCTGAAAGTCTTTTAGTATGTAACTTTGGGGTAATTTGCCATCATGAACGCGCAGGGTTATCTCTTGAAACTCGTTGCGCCCCAAAATAATAGTTGCCTTTCGGATGACTTGTCGTTTAGTTGCCTGGCCAGAAGAGTTGAGGCGCTCCACCACAGCGTTACAGATGAGCTGGAAACCGTCGTCCCCTTGCAACATTGTTGTGCGGGTTCTGGTGAGAAGATTAATTCGGACGTAAAGCGGTACAATCAGGACATTACTCAAGGAAGACCCGATCTCGCTATAACTATAATAATAATCGTTTTTTTATTAAACCAAACACAAAATTTACACTTATCAAGTTAGTTGTCAGTTAACTAAAAACGTTGTTAACTAATGATAATAAAATGTATCCAAATGACAGTCGATGAAATGTTATATTCCATATAGATTTAGTTGACTGCTATTATGAAAGTAACTGTCTATCTTAGCATTCGTATTAGTACTAGTATTGCACAAATATTTAGGCATATACCAATATTTTTAAGAAACAAAACCCTAAATCTAGCTAATGACAAATTCTACAACTTGGCATGCGAATATTCAATAACTAAACAAAACAGTCGAAACACAAAGCCTCCCTACAAACAAGTCTGTATGATTTCGCTATGCTGGCTTACCTCTCTCTTTGAAGACAAAAAACGTTTGAACAAATACTAAATCGCTTTGTTGTTGTTATTTAGCTACTCCGGTATTGGAAGTTCTGCAGCTGAAGTGCAGTTTTCAAAATTGTCGGCGTGTGTAATATAAACCAATTGCATCGCATCCTATTTGACCAATGGGAGACAGGTCCTTTAATATATTAACCAATGAAAGACTAGTATTGCTATTGTACGTAAAAGTCCACGCCCATACACTAGAGGTCTTTGGCCAATCGCTGTGATTGTGGAGGCATTCGTCATTTTTTGCCACATGTGTTTTAGTAGTGCACAAGTACTGAGTGAACTTATGTGGAGATACATTTCACCCTCCGTATGCGCACATGAACAGCTATTAACTGTACAGTTCAATACGAAGGTCCTGACGAGACCTGAGGAGGCAGGAGACTGAAGGGGATTGATAGTTCAGAACTAGAAGAAAGGAGGGGGAGGAAGAAGTGGGAAATACAAGGTGGAAGACAGAATCTACTTTGGCGGAAGCGCAGACAGTGGTATTGGTATTGATTTGTACTTCTGCCAATTGGATCCTGTTTACGTCAATAAAGATGTTTTAAAATAACTTGGCAGGTTGTTGCCTTTCCCCAGGGACCCATATTTCAAAGTCTCCAGGGATTCCCGCTACCTGGCATTTGGCCCCTTTTAAATGATTGTTTATTGATATACAGTATATTTAAATCACCACTACAACCTTTTTTTTCCTTTTATATTTGGTGGTTTTATGTCATGTTAAATGTAAAATAAATAATTTAATATAGAGGCCTAAAAAAGTTAAAAGAAAAATACATTTCACCTTTCTATATAATCTGACATTTTACACAGTTCCAAATTATTTTAAATATGACATAACAAGCCCTGAATATTGTATGGAATCATTGTGCCATCTACAGTTAATACCTTTGTTAACATATTAAAATATAAAAACGTATTTTTTTATACTTGTAATCTGGTTGACCAAACTTGAAAGTAAAGCGGGAATTGAATGAGCTGCTAGGGTAATTCAGCCACTGTCCACGAGGTGGGAGCAAATTCAGGACAATCGCCTGAATTAAGGTATATTATCAATGATTTATTTACCAAACGAGATCGACCAATTGGATGCTAGTGAAGGTGATTGAGCTGAGTCATGGAAGAAGCCTGGTAGAGCCAAAAACGAGAAAGATCCTATTAGACAATATTTGCAAGTTTTAGCATGTTTCTGTTAGAAACTATTATGAAACCATTATGCAATAACTCACTGTAGAGCCCTTTAATACTAGCACGTTCTAATCGGTTCTTAACACATTTAACTTTTGGGAACAAAATACTCAGTTGAGATGCAATGTTTAATCAATGTGAAAGTAGTGGGCTCCCCGTCTTTCTTCAATGACATTGGCACAGACAACAGCATACTAATTTGACAAACATAATAGGTAGTGTTTATTTACTTAGGGGAGATGTGATCTAAGCATCATGTAGACAGTGAAACGATGTCTTCATGCCAAATTACACCCTATTGCCTTCAGATGTCTGATGCTGAAATCTAAGAGGTATGTCCCCCGTGTGAACACTGGCGCCTGATCTCAGCTCTGCCGCTTGATCTCAACTCTACCACCTGATCTTAACTCTACTACCTGATTTTAACTCTGCCACCCAATCTCAATTTACCACCTGATTTCAACCCTGCAACCTGATCTCGGCTTTGCCACCTGATCTGAACTCTACCAACTGATTTCAGTTCTGCCACCTGATCTCAACTCCACCAACTGATCTCAACTCTGCAACCCTGATCTCTGATTTGATCTGGTACGCCCAGAGAAAACAGAATGGGGAGTTCCTTAGAAGTGGGGTGATGGAGAAGGTCAGCCAACCGTGAAGAAGGTGCTCCATGACAGATCTACCACGTTAACCTACTGAAAGCGTCTGTGGAACAAGATGCCGGTGTGATGATGGGAGACGTTCTGGGCGTTGTCAAGGAAACACCTCATGCGTATGTCCTCTGTGTTGCTGGAAACCAAAGCAAAGTGCATTTAAATATGTATGAACAAAAAAAACTATGGGAGAGCAAAATAAATGTGAAATTAGCCCAGGAACAGATAACAACATCCATGGGAACATTTAATGGATGTCTTGCTAATGGTTTATCAGTGATTTACCTCATTGAATAGTGTTTTTACACTGAGACCTGCATTAGTGAATATTTTTTATTGGGAGTAGTGTGTTCACTTGCTTGATGGCTGGCTTCTCAAAGGAGTGACACTTCCGACTGCAATTTCCAATTTTCGCGTAGATTATCCACTTGCCGAACCATTTCAGTAAGTGTCCACAGAAAAGGCTTTTGACACACTTGCATTCCATTACTTTATAAATTACACATGGACCGTTAATGAATAAATGCTGCTGCATTCATTTTAAATTCTTGACGCTGGCAGGGTTTAAAGTTCAAGCTGTTTGAGGGAAAGGGATTTTCTTTGGTTCGATCTACAGGAGTCGTTTTATTCATCGTATTTATTGCGTAGCCGGCCACGACAGGCCACCAATACATCCCTTATTCTGTATGGATTCAACTGACCAACCATAAGCTTATTGACCACATGGCAAAAAGAATACCAACAAGGGAAGCAGTGTGGGTATATTGGGTATATGTGTCACATACTGTTAATCTGCATCAACTGCTCGAATTCTCGCCGGCATTAAGACGGTTGGTGAGTGTGTCCGCGCCTTGCAATGGAAAACGTCTTTCTTAGTTTCTGGTGATCTCTCCCGAAGTGGCACGGTGCAGTACTGTAATGGAGAGGTGGAGAGAGATGGAGCAGCCTCCAAACCCAACCCCCCATCCCCTATATTTGTTATGTGGGGCCGCAGTTAGAGTCTTTACCCGCTTGTTCCCTGTCACAGGAAAGGCCAGACAGATTCATTCAGCCGGAGAACAGGAACGCGGTTCCCCTACCCACTCCCCCACCACACACTCCCCCAGCCCAGCACTTAATTAAAGCCCTGTCTGTGAAGTCCTTAGGGATCCTCCTCAAATCATACGAGCCTAATGCGATTCAAGTGAGTTATCGGGGGAATGTGGTGTCTGCTGTTGACATAATGTCGGGAGGATGTTTATCAGTATGATCCGGCAAAAGCTTTGCCTAATTAACGCCCGTGGCCTCACACAAAATGTTCTACTACCGAATAGCACCTATACATTTTTATCTCCTATTTTCATTTGCTTGCTCTTTGTACCCGAGAGCCACAAAAAAAGTATATTAATAAATACAAAAAATAAAGAGGCGTGGAGCCTGGATGATTCTGATTTGGTTTGGACGGTTTGCAAATAATTTTATTTGTTCAGTAAATATGCTTGAGGAGATCTTTCATCTTTTCGTCTCAGCTTTGGACCCATTTCCAAACATATTAGAGTGACTGCCTCAAAGGGCAATACTAATTGGCTGTCAAGTTTAAAGGAACGGCTGGTGAGGATTGCCTTGACATGTCATGCTCTAGTGACTCCTTGTGGTGATTCAAAGGATGGCAAGCTTTTTGTTGTCCTTACCTTGACAAGAGTTTTCCTCCAAACGCTCCGGTCCCATAGCATCCATTTTAATAAACATAAACTAATAAGACTTTCAGCTTCACCCTTCAGGAAAAATAAATACGCCTACATTTAAATGGTAACTGACTTAAATTAAATCTACATGCAAAAACAAAATTATTGTCAGCGGTGTCCTTCCCTGACAACTTCCTGGTTGAGCAAGGAGGGTGATTTGCCTCGCTTTGTACATGCCTCAATCTTCAACACTCCTAAGGTTGCTTGGAGTTTCTGCAATGCCAAGCCATAGTCGCAAGTTGGATATCATGACATCCAGAGCCAAATTAGTATAATTTTACAAGAAGAAGCTAAGAAAAAGCTAGGGGTTTGGTAACCAGGCACGGGATATCGGGTACTTCAGAGGGTATGATGGGGTGCCATTGGGCTACACAGTCAAGCTGGTAATTATCTCCATTTGCTCTGCTAGATGAACAGGAGAGTGTCAACAGGTGCACATATGCTGACTGAACCTGATTCCCTGCACAGTTACCCTCACCTGGATGTCTGCGGATGTGGCAGCAGGCCTCTGCGCTTTACCCTCCGGCCAGGCAGAGATGGCAGAGCAGAAACTAAGAGAGGCCAGAGAGTGAGGCAGGAGAGGTTTAACTGAATCCCAGCCAACAGGCAAACGTAATGGGTGCTTGGGGGGGAAGTCCGAAAAAACAAATACACAGGAACAGATGTTGCAGCTGGAGAGTGTTTCTTCAGTTCAGTGGGTCTCCGTGTGTATATCCAGTGCCGTTCAGAGGACAAGTCCTACAAACTGGGATCCCAAAAATGTTTTCACAAAGCGCTAGTTCAAACGATCAACAGAATTGAAACCAGCTAATTGTCTTTCATGGGATTTACCAAATCGACATCCAGGTTGTGTTAGCAAATAAAAGGGTAGCCTTTGGCTGTTCAATCTAGAGGCAGGTCTTCCTGCCTTAAAGTCACAGTGAACTTGACATGTCTGAAATGGATACATTTTAATTAAGCAATTACATTTTCTCACATCTTACATCAGCATTTCTCTAACCCTGGTCAACGTAGCAGGGGCAGTCTGTGGAGGAATGCCGGACATTGCGTTGCAAATCCCACATGAACAGTCTCCAGTGCATTGTCACCTTCTTAACAGACACAGAGTTGTGTGTGTATCTACCAGGATTTCCTCTATTTGGCGTTACAGAGGGCTTTCCATTTGAACTTGTACAAAGTTATGCTATCATTATGCTAGTTTATGCTATCATCATTCCTCTATGTAGGACACGCTAAAAAGAAACATTGTCATTATCCTAAATTAAACAACTTGATATTCCGTAACATTTTCATGAACCTTCCTAAACATTTTGAGGCATTACACTACAAACCACCGGCTTTAATCCTTCAGATTTCAATCTGGTTAATATAGAAAAAACGATTGTAAGTGTTATTTAGGTGTGTTATAAATCCTAGGTTACAACACTAGAATTACATGCTTTGTTCCTGGCATAGTATCTTGAGAATCTGTGTTAGAGCATTTTATAGAGCATGTTGCCTGTACTGTCAGTGTTACATCCCCACTCTAGGGGGCTATAGGCTTCCCAGATTGGATGCTGAAAAGGCAATGAATGTTGGGTTGTATTTATCAATGGCTACTGTATTATCGACAGAAAGATTATTTTAAAGTTTTTAGCATTTACAGTAGGTACAATTCCTGCCCAAACATTGGAAGATCAGTCTGGTGTCAGCCGTTCCTGAGCAGAGGGATTCATCTAAAGGTTTCATTACAGGCAGTCTGCCTGTTTTCTAAAAGTACATGACAAAGGAAAAACAGGTTTATAGAAATTTCTTTGCAAATGTTTGGTGGCTCCAGCAAGGCACAACATGATGTGCAGAGCCTTTAGTGAGACAAATCCTTTTAATTGTTTGCTTGTTAACTGTCTACACTTTTTCACTTTTTTTCTCACTCGTCTTCATTGGAATCCACTTGTGGTAAATAAACTGAACATGATTTGGAAATATCTGTCTATATAAAAAAAATGTTTTCTACAAAATCTTCTCAACATAATCATTTGATTAATTTAAGTCCGCCCTGAAATATTTTTTTGAACCAGGTGGGCCTTTTTAGGCAAAATGTTTGAGAACCACTGGATTAGACAAAACCCGAGACTAGCCTGTGAGGTAATTTAAGAACTGGATAATAAGATACTGCTTTAATACTGCAATGCTGTCTTTGTTCTATTGCAGTGCAGTGTAATTCCCCTTTTAGTGATTTGGTGAAATAAGTTGGTTTAGTGTTTGTTTGCTACACATTTGTAAAAAGGCTGGCATTATATTTACTGGTTTTGGTCAGAAATGTGACTCTTTGTTCTGTGGGAGTAGAAAATCTACTTTGTTTTAGTGTCATTTGAGTCACTTGCAGCTGTCTTTATTGTTTGTAATAGTTGAATGTACCTAGGGAGTTTGATGGGCTGCATTGTTAGTCTTTGGCCAGGCTAGGAGCGGCAGATGGGGTAATTAGAGACAGTTGTTGCAGAAGTGCCACAGGTGGTCTTTTGGCTCGTTTGATAATTATCTCCATAAAAACCTTTGCTGAACATTTGAACAAAAGCAGTCTTGGCTACTAACAATGGCCTTGGCCTCGCATGGGGTGATGGTATTTGCCTCAGCACCCTCCGCGTTGGATGGGGTTTGTATTTCAATAGGTTGTTTTTGTTGTGGTTTAGTGACTCCTTGTGGTAGGCTGGGGGTCTTCAAGCTCAATCGTGGCTGTGGGCCAGTTCATTTCTATTCTCCAGGCAAGCACGTACTGGCGAGTACTTTGTGGTTGAGCAAGCAGCGTAATATGACGCAGAATGGCTTAGCGTGGACGTTCTTCGTCTTGATGGTGGACTCGTCCGGACCTACTGGGAGTTGCTGCGAAGAGGCAAAGTCATCCTTTGGTTTCCTTTTACTATTGTTTTGGACTTCTTTTCTTCTGTGTATACACACCCACACACATAGAGCAACCATTAATACTACTACTAACACTACCACCTACTAATACTATGACTAATAATAATAAAATGACTGTAAACTTTAGAGATGATCACGATATTCCTTTCATAATGCAGATATAATCACACGCTAATATTACCCATTCAAAATATAGAAAGTGGATCTGTCAATATGAGCTTATTTAATTTGGACGCCTCCAGGAGTGAAAATAAAATCCAAGCGTTAAATGTCATGAATATCATTTCATCAAGCAGGACACAGTAATACTCAGGTTGTCAATATCCTCCAGGTAATTTGATTACCACTTTTTTTTTTCTACTTACCTCCCGATTGCTGATAGGACCAAATCGAATTAATGGTAAATGAGATGGTTTTTAGACACCTTGATTCAATGACCATTGACTATGCCTCGCCAGACAGATCTAGGGTGGGAGCTACATGCTGTCTGGGTCCCCAGGAAGTTTGGTGGAGTGTATTGTGCATAAATGGGTCAATACATGAGAACATGCTTCCATTATTCTGCTCATGTCAATCACAAGTTGAGGTGCTGCAGAATACTTGATGGCTGCGGTACATTACAGACAGACATTGGCGGTCATGCTGACTTTACATACACACACTCGCACTCTCAGGAATGGCTATGCCCACACACCCAACAAACAAATGAAACACAACCGAGCATGAGACATTTAAACTATGTGTACACACATATGAGTCACACACGCGCACACACGCACGCGCACGCACACACACACACCTAACCTTTCCAACAAGGGTGGCTGAGGTGTCTTCATAAAACAGTCCTCATTATCTTCAGCAGAGAACGTGTACCACCTTTCCGACACGACCACACTTAGACCACTTAGAAATAATTTGCTCGAACTTCTGAATGTTCGCGCTGGACTCCGTGGTCGTTTGTGTGCCGTGTGGCCGGCTTGTGTGTGCGAGTGTGTGAAACGGTTTGTGTGTGTAAACAGTGTGTGCATGAGTTTGTGTGAGTTAATTAAATCTTTACACATGATGCAAATGTTTACTGTGGCACCGGCCATCTGACAGCAGGAGGGACATTGACAGCCTGTGAACAGTCAGCCCTAATAAAATTGGATTTTTATAGCATTAACCCTGCTATACACATAACATATACACATATATATATATACACATATTCATACATACACACACCTCACTGCTGCATGATCTATGATCTATGTTCTGTTTAATCTACTTTTTCACAGAGTGAGGACACCTAACGTCAATTGGACAGTAACATTAAAAGTAAAAACAGTAAAATTCTCTTTTAATTTCCCTTTTTCATTGGGAAATCTTTCTAACCGCCGGTTGACAGCCAGAGAGGTGAAGGGCTCGACCCGAGCTGCAGGCTTGAGGTGGGCAGGCAGAGAGGTGCTTTGTGTGGGAGAGCCAACCTCTCACAACTCAGTTGCTAGGTCACTAGGTATAGTTTCAGGGCAACACAGGCTGTACAACATATTTCTGATCTGATATCTATCTGTGTGGGATACACACAGCCTGCAGAGGTCTTGTATCCTCGGTACAAAAACGATGAATGTTTGGCCTCATGGCTACAGCCACACAACGGGCTGACCTAATAGAATTTATGAGTGCGTTTGGTCCTGCACCATACTTCCAGGGAAAATGCTATTCTTCAGTCACAAACGTTTCTCGGTTTTAGAAGCAAAGGCACTCGCTCACCCACCACCTAAGGAGGAAATCCAAAGACGTTGGGTATTAAGATTTCCTGTGGCCAAACCCAGCCGACCCTCAACACGGAGGCACCCCAAACATAACATGCCATTGTTAACGAGCCAGAAACACAAGCATTCTGATACGCCCACGACCGACCAATTTCTCAGATCGTCGAATCCTAACCAAAAGCTACAACGAGAAGGACAGAGAGGTATAGAGAGACGGGCGAGAGAAAAACATTTTAATATTTGAGGTTCATTTTATATTTTTATAAATTGACTAAGAACCCTCTCTCATTGCCGTCAACAGCCTGGGAACCATTTGGGTTAGCTTGAGACGTAACTGAAGACTTTTCTCACCGTGCCTGGCTCTCGGATTTTATCCCGGGTTATGACAGACATTTGGAAACAAAGACAGCCTGTGGACTCAGGGGGTAGGCAAGAAGAGCTATGAGTCATGACGTGGAGCATTGCTGTCCTCTAACCCAATTAACGTCGTAACATCATAATGGTGCTGACATCACCTCTGTAAAGGAGTCCGCACTTTTGAATCCTCTTCCACTCCAGACTCCCGGCACACAGGAAGCACGCAGGCGGCACGCGGTGGCGTCATAAGATAATGGGTATCACGTTATAGCGTCAACGTGTGTGTGTGTGTGTGTGTGCGCGTGTGTGCGCGCGTGTGGTATTTGAGAGTTTGCGGTGGATGTGGGAGGAGGCTACACTTCATTGAATCCTGTCAACTGTCGTTTTTTTCTGAATTCCCTCTTCTCCGCTGTGTCCGAGTTCAAAAAAGCTCTATTTCCAGTATTAGTAAAGTATAGGAAATAAAACTAAAGTTAATTTGTCTCATTCAACAGCCAAACAGTTCAATACAGATCACAAACTCGCCATGTTTCAGTCTAGAATTGTCCCGGTTTTCTTTATTAAAAAAAACTGGACATCATCCAGTTTGCTCGAGGGCTCAAAACCTGCAAAAATCACCCAAAAAAATTGAACGCTTTGACAGACTTTCTCATCTACAGATTTTTTGCACCGGGCCCACTGGCCCCACCAGAGCAATTCAACTATTCAAGCTGCGAAAACTACAGAAGTTATTGCTGCAATAAATAACAAACCATTGCGGCTGTAGCTATGGATACATCTTTATCAGGCAGCACAGATCTCCGTCGTAGGTGCGTTACCGGTATAATAGAAAGCAAATTGTTTTATTTAAAACAGGCATACAAACACACCCACACATTTCAGGAATCTGCATCTTTGCCGGGAACACAAAAAATGTGTTCCGGTACCAAACGTGGAATCCCGTCACAGGTAATAAATTCACGGTTTTAACAATGGGGAAAAGACGCCGGAGTTAAGTTTGTTTTAACTTGTCAGGTGATTCTTCTTCACTAATTCTCATTTGTTCCACATTCCATTTTTCATGGTCAAACACTGTACCACTCATTGGATTGTTGATAATACAAAATTACATTTAATGTACCCCTCCCCACTTCTCCAGCTGCTCCCCCTAGTGGCGGAGGAGTCCAAAGGACTATTCCGGGTGCTAAACTGGCCTTCAGTCCAGAGCTTACACTCATTAAAACTTTGGTTTATTGTGAGACAAAAAATATGACAAAAGAGACCCTGGACTGCTTAAATCCTATACCAAGCAAGAATGGGAAAACCTTTCAAAACTATGATTGGTCTCCTCAGTTCCCGAACACTCACAGAGTATTGTTAAAGTAGAGGTGATGCAACACAGTGGTAAACATGCCCCTGTCCCAACGTTTTTGAAAGGTGTGGCTGACATCCAATTCAAACTGAGCATGTATAGTTTTTGCACTTTTTTGCATTCTGTTTTCCTTTGCATTTCACGCTGCGTCCCAAAGGGTTTTAAACCAATAACCATACAATTTTAGAGCCTCACACAGTTACCTGATAAAGAGTTTCCCTAAAACATACTTATTAAGTGAACAAATCCATTCAGCTAGGTAGAGAAATCAATAGGCCTGCTACAGCAGAGGTCTGTGGGTTGAGGAAATCCCTGTTGGGCACCTGTAAAGGCCCACATTGAGCTTCCCTTCTGGGCTGATTGTTTAGGCAGCTGATATCATTTGTTAGAGTATTGCTGAAACAAGTCCTGATTGGTCGTTTTGGTTCTCGGGGTCATCGACAGGTAAATAAGTTAAATTAATTAATTAAGGGTCTGCTAATAGCAAAGAAATCCCAACATACACAAATGCACACATTTATATGCCCTTACACACGCACACACATCCTCGATCTCGTGAAACCATCAAAGATTAAACTGATAGTGGTTAATATGTTTCCGTTCTTGCTACTATTGGTGTCTGTTAAAATGGTCCCACAGATATTGGCTTGCTATTGACGAAATGGTCAGACACTCTTCTCCGCAATTACATCTACTTGGGGAGTGATGTCACATCTTCAGAGTGAAGCGGCTCGGCTTTTTCACTTCTTGACCCGTGAGTAGAAAATCATGTCAATTCTGACCTATTCAATGATTAGTTTAACACCGTGATGTCAAATATAACCCAGTCTTCATGAGCAGAAGCAGCGAAAGGTCATTTTCAGTAGCAATGATTAAGTGGCATGGTATATAATGCAGAAGATATCCAATGGACGACTCGGGGGAGTGGTGAGGGGATTTATGGGTGACACCGAGCCATTATCGCGGCGAGTAAGGCAATTCATCCTGTATTTAACATATTCAATATGTATACACATATAAGAACCCATCTTTCCCTATACTGCATATTTAGGTTGGATATTGCTTTCCTAAGCCAACCTATCCATTTTTCATTAGAGCTCCTCGAGGTTAGCGGAGTGAAAGAGACTAGAATGTTCATATAGTGAGAGGAATCCCCAAGGATGATTCTGTGTGTGTTGAATAGTGATGAGAAACATTCCTTACACACACACACACACACACAGATGGCCAATAAATGCATTCTATGGATACAGGGGAGTGCGGGGGTGGCGCTCTGTCCCTCAGGTAGTGTGTGTGTGTGTGTATGCTTGTGTGTGTGACTGTGGGCGGGCGCGTGAGCGTGTTGGTCCTTGCCTGCGCCCGGTGGTGTGTGAGCGAGGGGCAGCTGACGTCCGAGGCGGGGTGCTCAGGGGTTATTACACCGAGGTGTGCCGAGAGTCTGCGTAAAACACGGCGCACACACCCATGGGGCGCCGGGAGGGGAGGAATCAGCCAGCGCCACGACGTGGAGCCACCACCGTCGGCGTGACGAATTCTTTCATCACTCCAGATCGGATTACCGCGGGTCGGTGGTGGGGATATTGGCTGGGGTAGACCTGGCTGTGTGAAGTCAGTGAGGGAAGGAGAGCATCCTTTTCAGAGAGACAAACTAACACGGAAACCCGCTCGGTAGCAATCTGACCCAGTGTGTCCCTGTACGGCTATCTGAACCCTGTGACATCCATTCCTGGACCGTGAGGACTTTGACACATAATCAATCCATTGCCGATACTGAGAAAACACACTCTGTGTGCCGTAACCTTAACACACGATCCCATTCACCGTTGGAAGGAATCACATTTGATCTTTATCAAAGTAGTGATACATTACCAATAGTAGTGATGCTACATTGGTATATGATCAAAATTCTGAATTCTGGTCCATTGTTTTTATCTTGATTTTGATTTGTTTTCCATTTCGGTCTACTTTCCATCATCACATACGGTAGCAGAAGGTGTGTTTCTACAGCGGCTCAACTAAAATAAAACCCATAACGTCATATTTCGAATTAAGGTTCAGTGTGACATTTGTTCGAGAACGGGAACAAATACTCTTCTTTTCCTTCATTGTCAGGAAAATTATAGACTGGGGAGAAAGTAGACAAAGGAGAAAAAACATGAAACAAGGTGTGTCATGGAACAAAAAAGTGGTTTTGTTTATGTCTTGTCAGAGCAGTCAAAGAAGGCCTCCAATACAGCTCTGGCCCATTAATTTAAGGTTACCTTAACGTTTGTTCTAGGTACAAAACTTGCACCTGCTTTTTAGCAACCTGGGATAAAACACAGAAAGTAAAGTAGATGGGACCAGGTGTAAATGTAAGAGAATAAATCTTCAAAATCATTTACACTGCAAACACTGCCTTTGTCCTTTGTCAGAAATCTTTTTCTACCACAACAACAAAAAACTATTACAATGGTTCAGCATCTTCAGCTATTATCTTGAATGACAGCAACAAGGCCACTGCAGCAAGTTTGTAAACTATGTATACACAAAAGAACTCTGTATAGAGCAAAAGCAAAGTTAAAAATATAATGTTAATATCCTGGGTGTTTGCTTTCCTAACACTGTCTATGAATTTGGCAGTAGTTGCATTTCTTCAGAATGCTTCCTCTGCTGTTTTCCAATAGACAGCTTAATGACAGGTTTGTTATTATAAAAAAATGATCACTGCTGCCTTCCTACAAATTGCTTGGGTTCCATAATAATACCTTTTATTTTAACATATATATAATGTACAGTGTCTAGGTTTTTGTCACTCCTATCACTGTTCTCATCAATGTATTGGGAATCTGTGGTGATACAGTGTACAACCAATTATTTGAATGATCTGAGGCATAACATTCAATGTTCTGATAGGTTAAACAATTGACACGTGTTTTGGTATTCATTCATGTTGTGAAACGGAATACTGGCTACACAAACCACGCTTTGCTTTAGGGTTTTTTTTTATGCTAAGCGGACTGCACTCCCAGCGCATTAGTGCCAAAAAACATTTTTGATTGAAAGTCCAGTGTGATTATATGGGAGAACGGCTTAATAAAATCCCCGATCTGCATCTTTAACCGAAGTATGTCTTCTGTTCAAGTATAAACGTCTCAACATGTATTGTAAAATTCATACAAAAGGATTTGCCAAAAAATGTCTGCACAAACTGAACATTTCTGAACCTACATGGTTTAGAAACGAACGCATGTATTTGATTGTTGTTATATATTGTGCAAATAACTGTACAAAAAGACAAAGTATACAAGCCTTGAGGGACAAACATGCAAGGGGGTACAACAAAATACAAATTAATCATTAATTGATTTCATCGCGTTCTTGGCAGAACATAGATCTATATTTTTTAACATAGATATATGGTAGTAATCTACTCTGGGGCTCCTGACGTCACAGTATTGAAATCAGTGACAGCGCGCAAGCGTGGATGCAGTTAAATACCAGCCGCAGCCGCAGGTGTATACAGAAGAATCCGAGGGACGTTGTTTTGGAAATGAATAGATGCCGCGGGTAGGGAGAAATTGCTCATTAACATGTGTTCTGTGGCATCGTAACCTGTGCCATTGATTTGGTAGTGCGAACTGACATTTGTGCGAATGTTCTAGAGAAAATTGAAGGTTTCTAAGAAGTTGAACTTATCGGCGACACTTGAGTTTTAATTAGGTACGATGAATATTTCCGTCTATGGCGATGGCTCGAACACATCAGGACTACTTCGGCCGCTCTGTGTCGCCCACAATCAAAGTACTTTCCCGCCTCTGCGACTGGAATCTAAATCCCTGGTCATTTCAGCCACTATGTTTGCGGTCGGAGTCCTGGGGAACCTCATAGCTATTGTTGTGCTGTGCGTTTCAAAAAAAGAACAGAAGGAGACCACTTTTTACACGCTGGTTGTTGGGATGGCTATCACTGACCTGTTGGGCACCTGTTTCACCAGCCCGGTGGTTCTGGCCACTTACATATTCCAACGATGGCCCGGCGGAGCACTACTGTGCGATTTCTTCTCCTTCTCCATGCTCTTTTTCGGCTCGGCTGGAATGTCTATCCTATGTGCCATGGCAGTCGAACGATACTTGGCCATAAACCACGCGTATTTCTACTCACGATACGTTGACCGGACGATGGCGCGTTTTGCACTGATGGGTATCTACCTGGCCAACATCGTGTTGTGTATCATGCCCAGCTTTGGGTTCGGGAAGCACGTGCGCTACTTCCCCGGAACTTGGTGTTTCTTGGAATGGAGGGCGACGGACCTCTTAAGCGCCTCGTACTCTTTTCTGTACGGTGGAGTCATGTTGGTGTTGATCGCTGTGACGGTTGTGTGCAACTTCGCGGTGTGCCGGTCGCTTGTGCTGATGAGCCAGAAGACGCGGATAGTAAGAGCAAAGGTGTCGGCCCAAGGGGGCTCACGGCGCAGCTTCCTGCCCTCCGTCGCCTGCCCGTCTGCAGCGGAGACTCAGATGTTTTGGCTGATGATATTCATGACTATCGTTTTCCTGGTGTGCTCTATTCCTTTAGTGGTAGGTGAAAGGCGTCTCTTGGCAACGGTCATTTTCAGATCTGTGTGTGCTCCCGTTGTGGTTCAATTGGCCAAATATATTAATGGCATTTAAAAAAATCACATTATCTCTGAATTGGGCCAGTATGCACGTTGGTTTTAGAGTTGATGGTGTCGGAGATAGGTCTGTAATAGCAACACGTGTATTACGGTGTTAGCTGATGTATGTTTTGTTTTCTGCAATAGTCGAATGTTTATGCAAAGGAGGTTTCTCTGTATCAATGGTGCTCAACCTTGGTTCTCGCCCCCCCCCGGCCCTGCATGTTATAGATGTTACCCTCCTCCAATACACCTGATTGAACTGTATGGGTCGTCATCAAGCTCAGCAGAAGGCTGATAACGACCAGGTGTGTTGGAGGAGGATAACATCTAAAACATGCTGGGCAGGGGGTCCCGAGGACCAAGGTTGAGCGGCACTGCTCTACATACATAGTCCTACAGCTTCTAAAAATATATTTTCTCTCAATTTTAAAGGTGCGCATCTTTGTAAATCAGATGTATGGTCCCGCCTACATCTGTGCGGGAGGGCAGCCGGATTACCGCAGTGATCTGATGGCTATCCGTTTCGCGTCTTTCAACCCTATTCTGGATCCTTGGGTCTACATCCTCTGTCGAAAGAACCTGTTAATCAAGGGCTGCGCGCGGATGAAGAATACAATTGGACGAGTCAAGGCGCGCCACAATTTAGGCTGGGTTGGCACGAGCAGTCAACATTCACCCCCGTCGTTTGAACACAGCAACGAGACTAGTTACGCGTCTTTACGCACGACCAACCAGAGAAACGACTTGGAGAACCAAGTTGTGACCGAAAGTAAATCGTTTACAGACTGTACCATGCGACAGCTGTGGGACATTGACACAGCGCATAAAAACTTTCATCCGTTTAGCGTTCAACAGACTAGTGTTCTGGGGTTTGAGGGAGAGGTTGCCGCGGTGTCCAAATCCTCTACGATGTCGTCTCCTGTCGGAAGAAACGAGATGCTTCCAGCGATTTGCAGACCAGCAGGTCTACACATCCATGTCAGTAAAGTGGACATCGTCACTTGTGCCTTTGGCACGCCTAGTTCCTGTAAGTCGGAGAAGTGCCTCTGAATCAACTGTATGACAATGCTATGGTGTTTCTCTGAACCCCGGAATGTTTTTACATTAACTGCAAAAGCTAACATCTGATATGTTTAACACATACAGCCAGGCAGGCTTTACCTTGATGTAGCCTACAGGTCAGATGAGAAATACTTAGCATCCGCACACAACGTCCACACACTTTACGAATCTGTAACGTAATTGTAAATATTATACCCTATGGGTACAATAGACACGTGCTTGCCTTTACAACATCATTGTCTTCATGTTTTTTTAATTCAATGAATTTAAGAAGGACGTTTACACAGTGGTCTATTTTATATAATCGTCTGAATTTATTTAGATACAGATCTATGATTTGACTTTAGTCACCCTGCTTGAGTATTTCGATTGTGCAAATATATTAACACATTTTAAAATAATAATAATAATAATTTGAATCATCATTCACTTCTCCATTTGCTGCAGCATAATCCCTCTGCTATATTAAAATGCCCGAAAGACTCTACATGTGTCAGGCTATTTATTGATTAAACGTGTACTTTTGTCTGGCTAAGTCAAGGACTGGAAGTACTGCTTTTTTGTGCAAAAAAAGTATTTTCTATTACATAACGTTCCTAACTTGTTTTTAAGTTGTTGGAAAACTGAGTTATTTTTAAGACGGTGTGCCATTGATATTATGCATTTTATTTTCATTGTAGAATTGTCGTCGCTTAACAGTACAACTGATTTCTAGAAAGACGTTTATCTTAATGCAGTTATTGTGAGAATGACGTAAAGAGGAATGACGGTTGACCGAGATAAAACCCAAACCGAATCGGTGTTTAAAATGACGTGGCTTATTTTGGGACGTGATCTATTAAAGAATGCACGGTGTTGTTTGTAATACATTTTTTTCATTTATTTATTGCCTTTTTCTATTCCTGAGAGCAAAATCAATAAACATCTGTGTTTGCCGACCCTCAACCCTCAATACTGGCGCCACACTAGGGCAAAGCCACTCGGTTCTGGTCCAGGAGGAACCGAAACATGTTCTGGTTTTTATCATCTCTTTCTAAATTAGGGACTATTTCAGACCGGGGAACCACATAAGTGTAATTAATTAAAGGTTGGAAACGAAAGACCCTTCACTGGGACACGCTGAACATTTCCGCCGACAACCGAGGTAAAGGACTGTGATGCCCTCTTGAGATGGGTAGTGTGAACACCGTTCTCCACGTTTTGCTGTATGTATCTTATCTGTAGGGGGCGCTATGACACAAGGATGAGTAGCAGGAAAATCGCCTGACTGAATAGGTCGTCCGTGTGTACGTTTATAATGGTCTCACTTCTCGTTCGTAATGGAAATATTTATATCATTCTGATTTCCGCCCGAATATTCAAATAGTGTCCCGTTTATTCAATGTTTACTTTTCATAGTCTCCTTCCCCTAAAAAACACAGCTGGCCTCAAAAATAGTTTTGACAAAGATGAGACGAAGATAAACATGCACCAGGACTGTCCAAAGCATACCATCTCATTAGTGAAATGTGTCGGACAGGAGTTTATGGCTTGGATTTACAGATCTGGAAACAATTAGGAGACCACTGTACCTTTTTCTTGCCTTTCCAAATAATTTGACAAGGAAGGTTTTGAGTGAGGAACAGAAGGGTTCAACTTGCAGTGGTCTCTTAAATTGAACCCTTCTGTTCCTCACTCAAAATGTTCCATTTCAACTTTTTTGGAAAAAGGTACTGTGGTCTTCTTTCCAGAGCTGTATATGGCTTCAACTGAAATTAGTTCACTCGTCGTCAGTGTAAAAATAACGACCGACTGCAGCAACAGATTTAATTCTGGATTGCACAGAACCACCTTGTCTGCCAAAATATGAATGCCTCTAAACTCTGGATGGAGCTTTATCAGCCAGCAAGACACCAAACATACTCCGATAGCAACGATGGTCCAAATGCTGGAAAATTATTTACTGGCCAAGTCAATCTCAAGATTCAAATCCAGTTTAACGTCTCTTTGATTGAATATAAGACATAAAACAAAAAGGTCTCGAAACAAACATCAGTTGAAGATATCTGTAATAAAGGTCTGGCAGTTTATCACAAGATCCTCATCGTCTGGTGTCAATAAGTCACACAATTTAGACTGTTACCGCATGCAAATAATAGACGACCAAATACTACATTTAAATGCACTAATATGGACAACATATTAATTAATTACCAATACTGTAGGTGCCGTGACATACAAAATGTTTGGACATGTCTAAATAGTGAAATGAATATGTAAACGAGTATATTTCAATAAAATGCTTGGAGCATAGAGCGAAAAGACAAAAGAATGCATTAATATCACAATACTGACAAATAAGAAAAAGGAAGGACAATGTATAAACCTAAAACACGATGTAGCAAGCGTTAAGGGGTTAAATCTTAGAAGAAATTAGCAATCCATTTTATATTTAGAAATACTTTATTCCTATACAGAATAATGCCATTGTACAAAAATAAATCATTTCAATAATGATGATATTGACTTAAATTGCTTTAAAATACTGAAACAACAATGTAAAAACACAACTGAACTTGCAAAGTGGACAGCATGTCAACCACCGAACCATTTCCTTCTATTTTTGGAAATATAGTCAGAAGGAAAAGTACACACTTAAAAAATAGGCCTTTTTTAAACATACTTGGACAAATGGATTTGTAACCTTCAACATTATTGACATATAAAAGTTACTGAACTTTTCAAGGGTCAATCAACAACTATATTTAAAAAAATCGATGTAAATGTATTTCATAGGGCGGAGAAAATAAGTGCACACCATTTCATAGCCCCCCATGTCTTATTTTTGAGCCATTATTTTGTAGCTTTGCTTGTCATTCTCGGATCATAGTAATACGACAAGGTCCATGTTCGTTTCAGCTTTAGTATTTGGACAGATGGCCATACACAATCTCCGCAACAATTCTCTGGCACAACATGGAATTTATGATTGACGCAGTCATGGCATGAGGTAGCAAAGTGTCCCCACACCATAACACCACCGGCCAAACCACTGCACTTTTGACTCATCTTCCCACAGCACACCGTTACCCTAGTTCTAGTCTTTACCCAGGTGTTGTCGGTCAAATGTCTTGCCTTGATATTTTTTGGGGAAAATGTATTTTTGCGTGTGGCATGAGAGTTCTATAAATCCCTTGATACCCTGGGTTTCCCAGAGACTTCCACAAACATCTTTCAGTCAGCTCTTGGGGTAAATGTGGTGGGTAAGACCTGTCCTTTATAGATTACTATTGGCTTGGACTTTTATCCATTTGTCTATGATACATCAAACAGTGGAGGGGTGTACCTCAGGGTGTTGCTCTGTAACCCCTCCTTTCACAGGTATTAACAATCTTCTGAGGGCCTCAGATAGGTTTTTTGATCCTGGAATGATGATGATGGTTAAGACCAAACCAGACCAAGTTCCTAATCTGCATGGAAGGCTGGCCCCGACCAAGTTACTCCACAATGTTTTTTATACCTGCTTTGGTGCTTTGATGGTAAAGGCAGGAGTATACTTCAGCCTAATGAAAGTGTGTATCTGTATATTGAAATTGCAGACATTGTTAAAGATTAATGTTTTTAAAATGGGTTAGATTTATCAATGAATGTGGTTAAAAATGATAAAAAATTAAACTTTTGCAGGGTCTGAACTAGCCATTCCACGTGGCTGTATGTGTCTTGAAGTCAGTGCCACTGATCTTGTTGATGTTTTGGTTGTTTACCACAACACAATCCAACAGAAACGGACACGGCAACTCTAAACCCAATGATATGTGATCATTACAATAAATATTCTTAAACAGTCACTAGAAATGACGTCTCATACAAAACAACAATAAATAAATAACTTATCTGTAATAAATATGTTGACTATAATATAGTAATGCAAAGGGATGCATGGCATCTATCTTGAAACATGTCATTATGGTTTGGAAGATCCCTGTATTAAAAATGAGTGAAGTGTTTTGATCTTGTCTGCCTCATGGTCAAATCCTCCTTGAGGCATCCAACTCAATATTTTCAACACTATTTCAGGTTGGTTTTATAACTGTCACAGATCACATTGATGCCAAAAATATCAAAATAAAAACATATTTTCTATAACATTTTGTTAAAAATGGTTCTCAATTGCCACCTGTCCGTTATCGCAGAAAGCAGGAAACGGAAACATCCAGGGTTTTTTGTCAGGAAATGAACAAAAGAGCCTGTGATTCATTAAAGATTTTGCATGTAACCATGTTTATCTTCAGTGGTGAGGGAGATTCTATGTTAGCCTCAAGAATATGATGTTTTCAATTACAACAGAGACTACTCTGATATTTAGTGTTTTTTTCAAATTGCTGGGATGTATTATGATTTTCACGTGTTGCAATACACTCACAACCAACATCATAGAATCGTATATTTGATCAAATATACGGAGAACTAAAGGAGTCAAAATAATATAAAAATGATATGTTTTTAAGTGGCACATTGCTATTGACATCTTTTTTATAATGCCCCTTTTCAAAATAATGTTATGATATTTCATAATCATTAATTGTATTTCCAAATTTTTCCAAAACGTTTTTTTTCACAAAAAAGTATTTAATTATATCACGGCCTATTTCATAATTTCATGGTCTGTCAATATCATTTGCTAAATTGCTATCGTCAAGCACAACCGCTAATGCTTCTCAATCCTGTTAGCATGCCCACAAAAAAGCAACTGTAGGTGTTGTGGCTGGATGAGCTAAAAAGAGGCTATACACAACACACTCGCATTGATCTCCCTTGCAATCTCCATTATTAGGAGGAATTATATTACGAAATAAACCATGACATTCTGAAATATGTCACAATATTATGAAAAAGGTCTTTTATGACAATGGCTGTGATATTATGAAATACATATTGTGATGAAAAAAAGCCATTGAGAAAGAAAATCTATTATTATCAAATATCAAAACATTATTTTGTAAAGGGAAATTTCACTACAATGTGCACCTTAAAATAATATATTAATTTCACGTTGACTCCTTTGGTCCTCCAACTCTTTCATTGTACAAAAAGGTCTCGAAACAAACATCAGTTGAAGATGTTTGTTTAAATTACTTTAATGTGAATGTAATGCTTAAAATAGATATTGGCAATGTGAATGGTCCAGACACATTGTTCATAGTCCCTGGTGAAAACGTAGCAGATAAATAGTGTCCGTCTTTCTTCAAAATTAATCTCACGCCACGAAGTCAACTGACACCACACACTCATTTTGTCGATATTAACCTTGTTAGAGATTCCATTACACTCCAGGTAGCAACGGCAGATGCTGTGGTACTTTTTGAGGTTTCCATCCGGAATGTCACCATGGCGACATCTCCTCCGCATTTTCTGGATTAGTTGAAGAGTCCCAGACAAGTAACGTTTCCAGCTGGGGTTAGTTTTATTCTCGTCTTGACCTGTATGGAGGGAATCCAGCAGGGTTGTGTCTTTTGCCCCAGCTACCTTTAGACGATTGCCACCAAATCCACTTATCCTGAACAGGAAGGGGACAACAGGAAGAGGCGTGGTCTTGCCCCGCCACCACAGACACCCTACAGACTCTCCTTCCTGCTTTGCGCTGGGTGCCCTGGACCCAGAGGTTCCCAGAGACCCAGCTCCTTTCCCTGCGCCCTCCCATTCTGACCAGGTATCCTCGGGCCGGGGTGGGTGAGAGGCAGTTGCCACCCTCCTCGTTGCTCTGGCAGCACCACCTCAGCCCATGCACATGCAGCTGGCCGCCGACAGCGACTGGATCGTCTGCCACGTGGTGTGAGCGTCCATGAAGGACACCGGCTCGTAGCGGTCGGGTCGGCAGCAGGGGTGGACGCCGACCCGCCGCTGGGTTCGCCGTGGCAGGGAACCCGTCAGCATGAGGGCCCTCAGAGCCAGGTCGTAGTTGGTCCTGGACGACTGGCAGGAGCCCACGCAGAACTTGAAGAGGACGATCTCGTCCGAGTCGAAGCCCAGGCCCAAGTCCCGGACGCGCATCTCTTGTTTCTCCACCCGGCAGTCCCGGCTGCTCTGCTGGGGCTTCCGGGCGTTTCCTTTGTCCTTCCTGTGCCTGTCTTTGTCTTTGTCTTTCTTCTTCCTCTTCTTCTTCTTCTTGGCCGTGCCTTTTGGGTCAGCGTCTGAGGGGTCAGAGTGGCGCGGGGAACGTCTCCCCCACCGGCTACTGAGGTAGTTGTCGGCTTTAGCCAATACAGAGGGGTCTGAGAGATGGTGGGAGGGATAGGCAGAGAGAGAGAGAGATAAGAACAGTGGCATATCCTCTAACATAGAATCCTTTAGCATAGTATCCTCCAGCAAAGCATTCTCCAGCAAAGCATCCTCTAGCATAGCATCCTCTAGCATAGCATCCTCTAGCATAGCATCCTCCTTCAATTAAAGTTACTGTTGATATGTAAAGTGCAAACAAATCTCCACTCTTACCATCAGGGCCATACCAGGGGGTGTCAGGATCCCTCTTCTCTTCTGGTTCCTCCTCAACCTCAGGTAGTGTGTCAGGTGTGTCTCCCATCCTGCCCATCATTCCCAAAGCTTGGCCTAAGTCTGCCCCGAAACCCGCGCCCACACGGGCCCCCTCCACCAGGGGCAGTAGAGAGGCCACCACCCACAGCAGCACCTACCAGCGAGGGCAAAGGTTAATGGGAGACGGTCCATAGAACAGAATGACCGCCAACACTGTGGCCACTTCAATGATGATGCTGGAGGTCAAAACATGGCATTTGCAGTGCAGTGGATGATGTCAAAAGTGTGTGTTCGCAGTGGTATAGTCGCTGAGGGATGACGTTTGGGGAGGGGATGATGATGTTGACGGAAAACACACTGTGATCTGGTCATGGATGGATGGACTTAAAAAACAAAGTCGGTAAAGAGAACAAAGGGTCTCACCTTCCAGTTCCCCAGGTGGTGAGGTGTGCCCGCTGACGGCATAGGGGTGGTTCCCCGTCCGTCCCCCCGACCCCTCCTCCGCCACCGTGGCCCACCTGGAGGGAGACCAGAACAAGGCCTGGCTCTGTCAATTGTCCTGACTCCGAAAAGAGTAACATAAACTAGCGGCTCCACATGACGGTGGCACCGCGATAACATGTTTGTACATCTGGCCGCGCTCCACAAAACACCCTTTCATCCCTCATCAACAACACTTTGTGTCACATCAATCAAGTCCTCAATGGACACAGGGAACATGTTTACTGTTGCTCAGGTTAAAAAGGCCAGTGTTTCGCCTTGTCGGTAGAACAGTGACCGTGGAGCGACAGTGGCTCCGTTGAGTCAGAGGCCCGTCGGAGGCTTCGGAAGAAGGCGGTGGCGACATGGAGGGAACCACGTAGAGCTGTAACGCTCCACAGCCTCCCAGATGAGGAGGCGCTGATAAGGGACCCGAGCACAGAAATGCGCAAACACAAAAGATTGAGCCCCAAGAAGTCACACCCCTGCTGCTGAAACAGCATCACATCCACTCCAAAGAGACGTAAGTGACCCTTTACAGTTTAGGCATGTTTCCAGCATCTTCGCAATTCTCTCATTGAACATTTAGGGGATTATTTGGTCACATCATACCAAATCTCTCTTCAAACGGTTAGGGGATTATTTGGTCACATCCTACCAATTCTCTCATTGACCAGTTAGGGGATTATTTAGTCACGCCCTACCAGCTCTGCACATCACAGCTGATGTACAGTGAAAGTAACACAGCAGGAAACATTAATACTATGTGCAGGTAATGACTGGAAACAGGTGCTGTTCTTCATCTGATACCCTTTGTACATCTCAAACCCTTGTGTAATGTACACAGTCAAAAAAACGTGGTTGATTTCGACATCATCAGCAGATGGCACGGCAAAGCAGAATTCAGCACAGAGACTCGTGGAACAAGAAACAAAGACCAGCAACAAATGTGAAAACAAGCGTAGGCCTTTATACGATACATAAACAGTCATCTATCATCCACCAGACTGAAGCGATAGCCCCGGTGGCTGAACTGGAGCGGGACGTGAATGTCCAAGGTAAGGTATGTAAACCCTGCTGCCAGGCATTGTCTCTCCGCCGGGGTCCCAACTGGCAACCTATTCACTTAAGAATACCCTTAAGTGGTCTGAAACAAACGCACAATGAAGGGCTTAGCGTGCTATTTTGGGCACAACAGTCTGAATTCCGAGACAATCATCATGATGCTATCTCGACTAAAGAGTATGGAGGACTGACAAGGTTGCAGTACAAAGGTTACGATAGCATCTGTGTATGCATCCTTGACGTGCTGCAGAATTTTACGAAAGCTTTGCAATATCAATATTGTTAGAGAGAAGCGATCTTGGGGCCAGCGAGAAGGCATATATCAGCCATTGACAAAACGGAACCTGAGGAAACATGGTGTGTTTTGAATTCTTTTATTCATTTATTTTTTCATTTAAGGGGTCAAAAATGGCAGCCATAACTGTCCAGAAGGTGAGACCGAGAGGGTCTGCAATCCGATGCAAAGCAGGAAACTATCCAGCTTCCTCTTCCCTAACCGAATTTAAAAAGCGGGCCATTGCAAGTGAGAGGGAGGCTAAAGGGGCGTTACATCAGCTCCCTCCCTGGTCTCATGAGAGACCTTGTTCTGAGTCCCTAATACCACAGCTGGGAGCGTTTAGCCTCCTTTAGCACTGAATTCTAGGTGTCTGTGTGGGTCTGTCTGCCTGGCTCATTTCACCCCACCACTCCAAAGCTGTTTACAGCCCCACGCCTTCAGCCCTTTGGGGGATAGAAGATGTTTAGGGTTAGAGTTAGGGATAGGGATTTTGAAGTTACAATTAGGTTTTTATGTAAATCCGTGGAAAATATTTACTCACTAATAGTGCTTGAAAAGGCTTTGTGTGTGTGTGCTACTTCATGGGCCCCCAGTTCTGAGTGAGTGTGTTTTTCCGTGGGCCCCCAGGACTGGGTGTGTGTGTTTCTCCAAGGGCCCCCAGGTCTGAGTGAGTGTGTTCCTCCATGGGCCCCCAGGTCTGAGTGAGTGTGTTTCTCCATGGGCCTCCAGGACTGGGTGTGTGTGTGTTTCTCCATGGGCCCCCAGGTTTGAGTGTGTGTGTGTGTTTCTCCACAGGCCCCCAGGTCTGAGTGTGTGTGTGTTTCTCCATGGGCCCCCAGGTCTGATTAAAAACTTTTGGGTTGGTAAGTAGACAGTTTGTCTGTAATATATTGATTATATTGCACAATGAACAGTAAAAATTGCAAACTCTTGTACACTGAAATGGTCTCAAGGCTAGCATTGACGTGACCACCAGCTGTGAATTGGCCAGCCTGTCCTGGGGACGAGGAGGCATCGTTAGCAGGGATTTCCTTGTCTCATCACACTCCTGCAACTCCCTCAGGGGTCTCAAGGTGTCAGCAAAGCTGACTGAAGTCGTCAGGTTAGTGAGCATTGACTCGTGTGACTTCCTGGTTGGATGAGCAGAAGGAAATAATAGAAGAAAATGAACATATTTGCTCAGGTTAGAATGTCTTTCACTCAACGCTAATATATGGACAAATTGCATTTGTGGAACATAAATGTGTTTCGCATTACCATCACTGTTGGGAAGCACTACAGTATACTGTTACATTGTTCTGTATTCTACCTCTGAAGGTTCTCACACAGCATACAGCTAGCTAGCCTGGGTTTCCCTCCTGTGTTCAGTATCACCTTAAAAGGGGAAGTACTAAATAGCAATATACAACTTTATGTGTAATATACAGATGTTATATCTCACACGTTTGAAGAAGTCTATAGGAAAACTGTAATCCTCGACCATCATTAATTCGTGGCTAGGGTCAACTTGATCTTGCTTGTGACGAAACAACGAAGTGCGGTTTTCCCCTTGCCAATAGACAAATTAACGGTGAGGAATCATCAAACACCATGTTGTAAAATCTGGAATGTCCCCCTTAACAGAAGAGGACCATAATGAAGACATCTGAGGTGTTCTATCCTCCAGCTCTACCTGTCACTAACAGAGTCCCACCACAGGGGCCAGCGACTCAACAGACCCCACTAAATCACACTCGCAATAAAAGACACCTGTGGAAGAAAGAGGAGAAGAGGACTTTCATAGGACCTGCTCCCGGCGGCTGGTCTGATTATTACCAGACACGTTTGAAATAACGTGAAATAACTTCCACTCTTATCCAGAGTGACCTACGTACATTATTGATTGTACATACACTGGTCCCAAAAACTAAGGGAACACCTAAGTCACTCTTGATGAACAAATTATATAAACTATCAAAATTTTTACTGTTCATTGTGTAAATCGTTGAGAACAAAATTATGTAATCATGGTCAGTGGAAACCACAATCACCAACCGACCGAGGACTGGATTCAAACGGAAAATCTAAGTAAACAATTGAAATCACAGGCTTTTGCAACCTGTGTGAATTTCCACACTGCAACTCATTGTGAATCAGTGGTGTGTATGGCCCCCACGTGCCTCTAGGAACTCCTGACAACATCTGGGCATGCTCCTGATGAGGCAGTGTCCTGGGGGATCTCCTACCAGACATGGATCAGGGCACCAGTGAGCTCCTAGACAGTCTGTGGCGCTACTTGGTGGTGTCGGATACACCGATACATAACGTCCCAGAGGGATTCTCAAATGGATTCAGGTCTGGGGAACGTGAGGGCCAGTCAATGAAATCAGTGCCTTCTTCATTCAGGAACAGTCTACACACTCTGGCCACTTTAGGCTGGGCATTGTCTTGCACCAGGAGGAACCCAGGGCCCACTACGCCAGATCTGACAATGGGTCGGAGGATTTCATCCCGCTACCTAACAGCAGTCAGGGTACCATTAGCTAGCACATGGAGGTCTGTGCGACCCTCCAAGGATATGCCTCCCCAGACCATCACTGACCCACCAGTCATGCTGGATAATGTTGCCTACGGAATAACGTTCATCACAATATCTCCAGACTCTTTCACATCTGTCACATATGTTCAGTGTGAACCTGCTTGCACCTGTGAACAGAACGGGGCTCCAACCTGCCCATTCTGGTGTTCTGTGGTGAATGCCATTCTAGCTGCACGGTGCTGCGCTGTGAGCACAGGTCCCACTAGAGGAGTTGGGCCCTCATGCCACCCTGATGGAGTCTGTTTCCGACAGTCTGGTCAGAAACATCCACTCCAGCCGCCCGCTGGAGGTAATTTTTTTGGGGCTCTGACAGTGCATCTCTTGTTCATCCAAACAGGTGACACTGATTTACAATCACTGATTTACAATCAGTCTGTCACCCAACTGGACAGTTTGATCTCCCTGAAGTTTAACTGACTTGGTTTTATACGAGGACGATACATTTTCCTTTAAATGTTTTTTGCAGTTTATTTAGTACCTACAGTACATTGGTCTTTTTGTACTGAGGACGAATAGGTGGTCATGATGACGAGGGCCAGATTAGACATTTTGGGGTTAACACACCTAAGAGACTGAGGTAAAAGCACCCACAGTTCCATGTCATGGGGCAATTAGGATTTGATCTTTAGACCACAGGGAAAAGTGCACCCCCCCCCCCCTGTTGGTCCTCCAACACCACTTTCAGCAGCATCTGGCATCCCGTTCAGGGCCCAACCAGGACTGGTGCTATTCGGCTTAAGACGTCAGCCTGCAGAGGAATGCTGTGGACACAAATTACAAACTCTCAGCACAGCAAGCATCGTCCCTATTCGTTCAACATCCGGCAGAAAACTGCTCTGACTTTACAGTGCTCCTGGCAAACAGAGACGTCAACAATCCTGCACTGCCCCCTGACGTGTTAAAGTGTAGGGTTTGGGTGCGCCCCCCCCCCCCCGCGCTAGTCTGGCCACACTGACTGCGCTACACCAGATGTGACCTTCTAACTGCAGCTAGACTAGGCAGGGACAAAACCTGGGGATCTGAATAAACTGAATAATCCCCTAATCCCTTCCAGGCTGGGGGGGGGGGGGGGGTAATTGCTTGTTAATGCCAGTTTCCACTCTTATCCAAGATGTCACCGGTGCAAAACCCACAGAACGAACAAAATGAGAAACAGGCAGCTGGGGATGTTCGCAGATCGGATGACTAGTCAGAACCGGCAATCAGAAGGTGTGGAGAACGTCGCCCTGGGCCGGCAATCAGAAGGTGTGGAGAACGTCGCCCTGGGCCGGCAATCCCTGCAGAAGATCAGGTGGACGGATGACATCCGAGAGTTTCATCCACTGAGAGTATTCAAACTATTACTACTTGGACACTCCAGACAAATTCATACATAAATGCAGGTTGTGGGTCTCACACACACAGGTCCCGCCAGAATAGCCGTCAAAGATCAAAGAGAAGTTAATAAGATATAACTGATCTGTGCTTCCATTCAAACTAATAGGAGATTAGTATCAAAGGTGTTTCATGAAGCCGAACAGCCCTGGTCTAATCCCAGATATGGTTATGCTGTCTTGCCAGTCCCATGGTCAGTCTCACGGTATATCCTCACATTTGTAGTCACACTGTGTTGACAAGACATCACACAGCGACCTGTGACCAGGCTATAGAAGCGCAGGGTTAATTCTAAAACTGATGGCCTGGCCTCGGCATAGTCTACAAGTACCGTTGCAGCGTGGGTTCGTATCCGACCGGCAGCTCTTTCTGAAGTCAAACCCCTATCATCTCCATCTTTTAACTTTCTAGTCTAACGCTTCAAAACGCCTCAATAGAAGTAAATCCTGAGGACAACAGCAACAAAAAACCCAATGAGTCCAGAGGCAGACAGAGAGACCCGGAGCCAAGAGCAACCTGTACCAGGGAGTCAGCCTTCCGGACTCTTCCATTCTCCCACACAGGACATTGTGCTCAGGGGACAAACAGGGACCGTGGCCGGGGAAAACGTTCTGGTTGTTCAAATATCACAGGTTCACCTAATAGTTACAGTATGGATTCCAGCTTTGAGGGCGGACAGAGTAGCCTGGTTGTAATCAGTGGTGCTGGTTACATCCAAACAAAGTGGCAGCCGGGTGATGAAAACACATCCAAACTAAGGAGGTGTGCACTTAACTTGAGTGTCACATCAATCTTGCCTTGATGTTGAAGGAGAAATAAAACGAATTTCTGCAAAAAGATCTTAAGTGCGGATTTGTGTCAAGAGGCTGGCATCCTTTCCTTAACACCTAACACATCTGAGCACTCCGGAAAGGTACAGAAAGACCCAGGTAATGGTGTTTTAACTGGGGAATCAAGCGTTTGAAGTAGCATTACTTGGATTAGTACCCTTACCCTCTTTGATTTAAACCCCTGTTTGTCCCAGAGATGCTTTGGAAAGTGAAAACAGACCCTACCTCGGCGTTGTGGGCCCATGAGTGGGCGTCCTTTAGAAGCCCCGCCCCTTTACCGTAACCTTCCGCACACAGGGACATGCCACGCCCACCTGTGTGCTAATTGGTTCTTTGGTCAATTCATAAGGCCCAACATTTTCCCAGCCAAAGTAATATACTAATGTTTATGCCGTGGGTTTTATATTCATACTCAACTAGCCACAAGGTTAGTGGGAGGATCAGATGATGTGTTTTCATGGAATTCACCGGCATTATTGATCCCTCCCGGGAGGTTTCTTGTCACAAACGATCATGGACTGGCACTAAGACACCGCATGTAACGGTTCTGCTTTTGCTGCTAGCTGGACCACCTCTCCCATGTCCCTATAAGAACCCACATTCCAAGCTGATTAATGTAGTTAAAGAGGAAGTCTCAGAAAAAGAACACTTGAGTGAACCTCACCTTAAATGGGAACATATTAAGTCATGTTGTGGCAGCAATAGAGGATAGGATTTCTGATGAGCGGATTTGTGAGAGTTACAATCTTCTGGAGTCACAATAGCCGGTGAGTAGCGGGGGGGAGTAAATGACTGACAACTTCTCTGTTGCTTTATTATTTTCTTTTTTACCAAACAACTGACAAGAAAAAAACGTGGATTTCTTGCCTTTTTAAAACCATTCACTCATTTACCCACCCACTCAATCACTTTCACAGTCTACCCCCCCCCCCATCCACACACAAGCACAGCCCGAAAAAACCTTACTCCTACAACCCCCTGATCTACATCTCATGTCTCATTTTTTCAAATTAAGTTCAGCGTGGGTCCGGGCCCAGGGAAAGCTGCCCATTAGTGTGTCTGGATGAACAAACGCCCTGCAAAGCATTTCCGTGTCGCCCGCTTGTCTTGGGCCCCAGACGGGCTCTCGTAACGATGTGTTGGCCTGGTGGTTCAAAGCAGCCCATGACACCATGATGAATGGAGCTGACCTGGCAATTTCAGAAGAATACCGCTTGTTGTATCAAAAAAAGTGCTTGCGGCCACAAACACTGAAGTGTAAACACCGCTAGTTAACATTCTTCTAAATTCAAGAACAAAATTTTGAAGAGGGAGATCTTGAGATAGGGACGTGGAGTGTTTCATCTGTGTTTCAAACTTTGGTAAATGGAGCTTTGTTCCAATTCTAAGTGTGTTTGAAAAGCCAAACTGCTTGACTACAAAATCAGCAATAGACATTAGGAGCAATAACGCAAGACAACTTAACCGCAAAAATGTAGGAAAAAATTGCTGGCAATTGTATGCCTTTTTAAATTAATAATGCATAACAGATTTTTGTATCTTTTTTTTTATTGAGATTGGTGCACCCTTCACTAACCAGAAGGTGTTCTGCGGCCTCAGTAAACGATCCCAGGTTGAGATTGAGGTTAGTGACATTAACCAGTACTGATTGTGACATTACCCAGTCACAATACAATACAATATTGACGGTAGTGACATTAACCAAAGACAGCAGTAACATTACCAATTAACGTTAGTGACATTCTCCAGAGAAGATAATGACATTACTCAGTGGCACGAGTGACTTTACAAAATCAGTGATATTAGCCAGTAACAATAGTGACATTACCTGGGATTTTAATGACCAGTTATGATAGTAATATAAAAAAATATATTCTATATCTACAATTCTCTCCGGATAAGAGCATCTTCTAAACGAAAAAACTGTAAAATGTATAACACATTAAGTCTGACATTAAAATTTCAACTGAGGTACGTTTTAAATTTTCTAACATTTGGGCACCACTAAGTCAAAAGACTAGAACACTTCAGCTGGGCTACAAACAAGGCAACACGAGCCAATCGGCATTCTGGTTGAACCACCCGGTTTACAACAACAGCTAGATGCCTCTGTTCAAGCATTTCATAAAGACATGGACCTACTGCCTCTCAGAGGTGAATGATAAGATGCAACCCGAAAGAGGAGTGATGAAACCGAGACATACACCTCCAGACCCACAGCTCCCACAGAATCTCCTCAACTACATGCTTGTTTAACCAGACCGTGCAGAGGGACTTTGGTAGTTAAGGGCAAAGGAGTATTCCAGTTGATCTGACCCCTAGCCAAGCTTTAGACCTTCATGACCTTTGACCCGGGGAAATTGAACCAGTGACCGACTCACAGGAGGCTGTGATGTATCTCAGACACACACATTATGGGTCAGCACACACACTTTGCCTGGGTGTGATGGGTGTCTTAACGCAACAAGGATTTTAAGTGCCTCGTGTCACACATGCACAAGCACACATGTTTTCTGTGTAAAAGGCTGGAGATCCTTCCATGATTATGTGGGTTCCTGTTATTCTGTTCTGTAACTTGTACCAAACCAGGTGGATTGACACCTCCAGAGTTTCATTCTGTTGGGTCTTGTTTTCCCTATGTTACGAAACAGCCGGCAGCCATAGTGGTCAGCAGCCTAGATTTTAAGACCTGCTTCTTAAAATATCCTCCCTACCAGCCCAGATATCCCATGTTCTCTGTCTGCATCATTTGGGCGAAGAGGAAAATACATTTCTAATTTTGACCTCTGCTGTTAAACTGCTGATGTAGACCATGGAAAAGCGATGAGGCAGCATAAAAAAAATCGATCGATAAGACATGATGCCAGATTTGAAAGACGTTTGTCCCCATGGACAAGCAGCTGAATAAGACCCCCCCCCCCCTTTCAAACATCGTCCCGCGGCTTTAATAGGAGGCGATTGAAATCAGGCTTTGCAAGCGCATGGGTATGTCCAGCCGGACTCCGTGCCGGGGGACACAGGTAGCGGCATGAGCTGCATGCAAGTGTGTGAAGGACGTTTTTACACTCAAACGGCTGCCAACCCCTGAAGAGGGTAACACACCAAGAATTCACGATCACTTTTATTTACTTAGAGATGCACTGGCCATTTAAGGAATTGGGACATAAGGTCAAGAAAAAGCTTGGCTGAGGTTGAAAAGCAGTCCGACGAAGAAGCCGATATAAGGCGTATAGTCAATCAATCAGTTCATAAATTTGGGGAATAATAGATAAACATGTATGTCAGGAAAACTCAATATGACTTTCTTTAAAGAAATCTGGCAAGTCTACGAATCAGGCCACCTGGCAGGTGTGAGCGAGGAAAGTTGTATACAACAAAAGCAGCTGATGTGAAAAGAAAGCATTAAACCATGCCATGATTTGTTGTCATAGCAAACACGTAAGACAAGGGGAATGACTAATGGCAGGTAAGGACTGAACTGTGGATTCAAAGCGACTGACAGTCATGCCTGCACGTATTCCATGTAAAATATTCAAATATGGTCTTATGGAAGAATTACGTTTCCCTTGTAGATTACTTTTTTTTTTAGCTTAGAAATAAACATAATTTTTGTTGAATTCAAGATTCAATGATGCGTTACTTACCATTGGTTTCATGCGTATTAGTCCAGAAAGAGCGCGCTACGGAGAACTCAGACACTTTCTCCCAGCGTGCTTCAGGTTGGATGTGGAGCATGTCTTAACGGTGAAAATCAACTCAACAGTGTCCTTTAAACCCTCATAATTCTCATGCGTTCAGCTTTTCAGTGTATGTCCTCTTTGCCTGAAGTGAATAAAAAACCTCTTCAAAGACTTCGGTTTCTGGAGAGCTCAGAAGGCGCCTCCCTCTACGCGGCCAAGCCTTTCTCTTCTCTCCACAAACTCCTATTAGTTTTACCTGCATGTGAACACAATATGAGAACATTATTGTAATTACATCAAAAGTTGACTTGTAAAGAATTCTCGACTTTACCAATAACAAATATTTTGTACACGGTCACTAATTTAATTGGTCAATTTTGTACAATTTAAATCTCATGGGTAAATTTCGTTTATATTGAAATCTGTGAAAATACATAAATTCAAACATGGTTTACATGAAAGCAGTCGTTTTTTGTATTTAAAAGAATTGACTAACATAGTGAAGATACTGCATGCTGTGTTTCATGAAAGATGAGTTACAGGTAATTCGCTTAATGTTGTTGGATGCAGTTAAATATAGGACTCATCTCTAAACATATATAAAAGTAAGAATTTTAAAATGTATTACAAATGAAGTCCCCCTTACCTTTAATGACTTGCTCAGTCTTGCCTCCAAACACTGAATACAAATAAAAAGTTCGACAGAAACACACATCACCTTTAGACTATTGGATGACAAACACAAAAGACACCTAAACGTTTAAATAAAACTTTCCAAGATACATTTCCGATCTTTTGGATAGATCCCCGGCAACTTGGCATTGAAAACATCATGTGTAGGCTACAGGGTTTGCCAATCGAAGTGGCCCGGACCTCGCAACTCGATGTCGTTCATGCTTTCACAGCTTTTTTCCTTTTTGGTACTGATTGTTTTTCATAGTACATAGCTCAGTTTCTCTTTGCGACAGGCGCGGGACAAAATCCACTTGTCCGCAAATGAGGATAAACGCATTTTTAACGTTTCATCTCCATGCGTCATACCGTTTGGGTTTACAACTATTAACAACTCTGAATCATAATGGAAGGCTGTCCCATCGATCGTTGTGGAGTATTTTCCGACACATTAGAACTGAAAAGGATACAATGTTCCGATACACGTTTTCTGCCTCTATCCGGGCACACACCACACACTACTGAAGCGCCGGAGGCTACGGGTCCAGCACGCCGCTCTAAAACCAAAACGCACAGGCGCACTTCGTAGTTTTCCAGCCGGTCCGCGGAAGTCTCAAACACGTGTTAATGAGTACGCACTGAACTTGTCATCAAATAAATTACATTTTTGTAAGTGTGTTTTAATCTGTAAACGTTTAGCCTATGGTCGGCATTGACAACAAACGTTCTCAACAGAAACAATGGAAGGAGTACTGCCAATTTTTTGACGCCCTTCTACAAGTGGCCTACAAGACTCCCTAAACTATGTACACTTCACTGCCCCATAACTGAGAGGGATTTCACCGCTTTCTCACACATTTCACGCACCAAGTAGGGACCAAGTACACCAACACCCAGTTTGGGTTGCCACCCTCCTCCATGGTCATGGACCGTCCTCCTTCACAGGATTTCACAGTGTCGTCTGCAACCAACTTGTCGGAGGGAGAATGACTCCTTTATAAAGGGCCCTTCTGACAATCTTCATGGCCGCGCGCACACACCACCGGGCCGGCCTCGGTTCCCCCCAACCCTCCCCCCAGCCCAGTGGGCCTTCCAGCTGTGTCACTCCCTCCAGGGCAAACACCGGGGAGCACAAAGCCTGGGCAAACAGCATCGCTTCTCACAACACACACACACACACACACCTACCTGCCTAGCTAGCTAAGCGCGCAGGGCCGAGACAAACGCAGGGGAGGTTCCCCGCCTCACACTCCCTATTAATAGCACCGGGTAACAATACACACAGCTGAGCGCGGTGTGCAGGAATGTGCCCGGCGCCTCCTGGCAGGTTCAGCAACCAGTGGCATTGGCCCGGCGCCAGAGTGCCTCGGGGACGCCTCTACCCCCGACAGACGTCTCCCTGCCCGGGCAACCCTTCAACAGTCAGACCCGGTCACAGGCGAGAGTGTGAGACCCGTTGCCCGGGGTAACATTTCTATCAGAAAGAGGAGCATGGATAACAGCGTCGGAAATAAAGACGGTCGACCCTTTGCATACCTTCCGAGGCGGAGACAGAGGCGCCTGGCGACGTGAATCCGGCGACAGTCAATAGATCGAGCCCAACACAAAGCTGTACGTGTTTTCTGGGAGGTGACTTTCAGGCCCTGCATTGTGAACGCCAGGAATGTGCATTTGGATGCATAGCTGTGCGACGCGAGCAGTGCGCTCCACATGACCAGGGGCCAGGCCGTCCCTTTGACAGACGCTAATGAACCTGTAGCGTGTATGGCTTCCAGGCAAAGATTTGCGCGTACACCCTTTTCTAAGTCCCATGAGCACGTAAACAAACTCTATGAGGCACACGGAGCACACCGTTTAAAAACACCCTCTCACGTGTTGCGAACACACCTTGTCACTGTGCCAGAACACTGCCTCCCCGCTCTACCGCCATCCACAGCAAACATGGTCAACAGGTGAAACTTCGGCCAGGGAACCATGGAGCTCAGCGTCCTCCAGTGCTCCCGGGAACATCAGTCAAAAGTATTATTGTCAACGGAGGTTTTGCATGAATGACATGACCGCCCACCTTCTACCTGCAACTGAATTGGCAGTGGAACAAAGCGGAGTGTTACACAAACACGTCACTCCTTAGCCCTCATAAACATGACATTCTGACTCAACCCGCGACCGGCGAGCACCGTGCACTCAATCTGAAGACACAGAACGTGCCCCTTCTAAAGCCTATCCCACTTTTAAGACGAGTTTACCCCAGCGTCATCCCGTCAAACGTTGCAGATGGTCAACTGAAGGGAAGCCCCTAAGAAGCCTGAAGTGTTGTATGACGACAGTGCTGTTGTCAGTGTGAAACGGCGAGTGGAAGCCACGGTCCCGTGAAGAGGCCTGCCCGCCCCGGCCCGGAGTCCTCCATCTTTGTGACCCCCCCTTTGAACACAGGGCACCCAATTTGGCTGGCGGCCGCTTATTTCCGGGATCGACATGTGTAAGGAAATGAGATGCTGACATGGCTCAGATAGTACAGGATTGGCGTTACATTTTACATCTTCCTTAGGACTTTCATAAGGACTGGCCTTTTGGATGTGGTTAGACACAAAGAGTAGATTCTTAGCATAGTTCATTAACGCATAAATGAAAATGTCCATGTAGTGCTCAGCAAGGGGGTGTCCAGAGGTGTTTCCACAGTTACCAGATGGATGTGTGGGCCATTGGACCGGACAGGATCCCACCCTGTTTCTAGACAGGATGGGGGGGGGGAGAAGCATGGAGGGGGTCTGAGAGTGGGGGGCATCCTCCAGATGTGAGAGATGATTTTTAAAAGGATTCGGCTCCCTGTAGGATTCTCCGGTTTCATCTCACTGGTTCCCCAAAGGGTTCTTTACTCGGTGGGTCTTGCCCGACTTTGCCAATTCAGTTTGTTTGCCCTTATCAAATAGGACAGTGGAAACTTCCATCGCATTCACTCAAAACCTTAAGTCTGTTCAATTCAATGCACTTTCAGTGTGTTCAAACCTATATTTCAAGCAGGCACTCTCTTAGGACTTGGTATGACAGTGTTTATGTAAACAGACAGGACGATACTGGCTTTGTTAGTGAGGCTGTAATGTTTATCACCACACAATTGGGGAATCAGATTGCAAAGAAACGCAACCCCATGACTTTGTACGTTTTAGATATACCCAAATACCTGTTCTTTTTAAAGGTATTAAACTGGTTATTGCATTGTCAACTACAATGGCATGCATTTAATGTTCTGGTATTGACCAAGAATATTATAAGGGTACTATTCCAGATGTGTCTGTCTGCATATGAAGAGCAGGCCTGGCTCCAGGTTTAGGGCCCAATGCTCCTCAAAACACTTTATTTGGGGTGGGGGCCTCAGAGTTGGACGGAATTCACCGGGTGAAATTTGAAACCTGTTTGTGCAATAGCCGATTTTATCTAACCAGAAATTAGCTGACAACTGTCAATTTGTTAAAGATGAATTATACAATTATTGGCCATATTGTGAGTGTTGCGGGCAAAATAAAAAGCACTCCCAAAAACGGTGTATAATGTCACGTGTCGATACGTGCCCAAATATGGCTTCTCAAAGCTAACGGAGGTATGATAGGAATTCTGCTTATTGATTGTTTACACACAAACAACGCATTACACATACAGCCCGAAAAGGGACATTACAATACAACAGTGGTTCCAAAACTACTGAACACTTGTCTTCCTGGAGTCGCCCCAACTCCCTTCAAGGGGGAACCGTTGCCATCCAATAGACTAATCGGGCAGGGCAAGGGCCCGAGAGCCGCAGGCCACCACTGGATTATGCACCAAGATGGGGGTCCATCTATCCATTCGACTTCCTGGAGTCCGGGAGAGCACTGCGCAAATTCCTGGGAGGGAGGCTCACAAATCTGTTGGGAGTTGCTTCAAAGAAAACGGGCTGTAATTTCAGAAATAGGGAATGGCAGGAAGATAGAAAAGGAACTAAAATAGGTGCAGGTAAAAAAAAAAAAAAAGGCCCTACAGGTTAACAGCCCCTTCAGGTTAACAGACTCCACCGGTTAACAGACCCTTCAGGTTAACAGACTCTACCGGTTAACAGACCCTTCAGGTTAACAGACCCTTCAGGTTAACAGACTCTACCGGTTAACAGATCCTACAGGCAGATTGCATGTCGGATGTTGTTGTCCCATCAGGGCACATTCTTTCCCTTCCAGCCGTGTCTTTTTACTAGAAGTTTAATAAGGAGTTTAGGTTTCGTCCGGGGCTTCCAAGCGTTCCCATTCCAAGCCCGTAGAGAGGAGGTGGAGTGCAAAACCTGTCGCCCGGAATGAGAGCGCAGTCCGCTGAAGGGGTGCAGGCGCAGCTCACGTCCAAACGGGTCAAGGCGGCCCAGCTGCCTCAGGCACACACTCACCGCCGGGAGCTTTGTTAGGGTCCGCCGGGGGAGTACCGCGAGGTCCGCCAAGTCAGAGCGCTGAGAAGGGGTTTTGGTGTCCAGCAATGCGTGACGGGCCGCTAGCACCCTGTTAACGACAGGATGGGACACGGCCCCTGCGTCCCTTGCCGTTCAACAAGCCAAGCGAGTGTAAATGGACCTCGGTGCTTTCCTCCATTTGTGTCCCGACCTCGAGTTTATGGATGAGGTAACGCCCGATTCAGAACGTTATCCATTGAGGTGCATCTACACATACTGTACATTAACCGTGGCAAGCTTAATTCCACCATACTTTTACACCGTAAGGAGAAGCAAACCTGTCCATTTAAATTCAATACAAAACATCCCGTCACACTTCCACTAGGTTTTAATAAGCTTATTTAGTCGTTTTATTTACTATTACGATCACCGGAGATAAATGCAAAAACATGTGTCCGCAAATGAAGTTTATAAACACAAGTGTACCCACAGTGAATAAGTTAAAATAATTTTGCCCGTTTAAATATCAGGAATTAAAAATTTAATTAATTCTATCGTTCATTCAGTGTCTACGGTCAGACTGGTTGTCAGTCTGCTTTATCAGCAGCGTGAAAAGCAATTGTAACTGCATAGAAACATTGAACAGCCAAATAACAGTCCAAAGGAAATAAATGAAATATCTTTGGCATTCGTCAGGGTATTTCTGTGTTTTTCAGTTACTCCGGCCACCTTGCAAACAAATCAACAGATTAAAGGTAAAAGAGGATAAGAACATCATCTGATTGTAGTTAAAACACAGAGAGCAGTATATCCCCAATTTGAGGTCACTGTTAGACAAGGACAGATCACTTTTTTTACATGTTAGTTTAGAGTTTGGTTGATCATGTGACTGCTGTTCACCTTTATGTCCAAACAGGCCATGCCGCCAAAGTTCCCTTTTACTGTCTGGATATACACAGCATGGTCATATAGATAGTCTGTGTTTTTTTAAATCATCACTGCAGTGTGTGTGTGTGTGTCCTGGTTCGGATGTGTCCCTCAGGGCCGCTAAGATGCAACCAGATCCTCATAAGGGAATGGCAGGTAAAAAAGACAGACACCGAGCGCAATGGAAAGGAAGCAGCGACTGACTGGGCACGGGAAATCGTTAACCGGTTTCTCAGCAGCAGGAGGCAGGACAGACGGCTGATAGTACTCACCTTAACGATATGGTCCCTCAGGGGTCGTCTCACATCATAATGGACACTGTTAAAGTATGGATGCACAGAACAGACATCCAACCCTGAGAGAGTTTTATACCATGATGGCCAGTCATTATCGCAGAGGGTTCCCTCATAGACAACACACTCTTAGTCGTCTGTGTGAACACGTGAACACGCACACACGCACCCGCGCGCACGCACGCACGCACACACACAAACAAAGCACGAGTCACCTTACAAAACCACCAAAAAGTCAACGTATTTATTAACAAGTTGCAGATTGGACAAAGTCTTGATATATAATATATAAAACACCTGTGATGTGATCGGTAACGAGCTTGCCAGCGATCGATTGGTTCCGCTCAAAGTAACGATTGGTTTCCTGCATGATCTCATTGTCGTATCCAGTTCTAATAGTAACATTACCCCAAGTAACCAGACAAACAAAGCAAAAAAAAAACAACAAAAAAACAACAGGGTCAGAATCAGTTCTATACAAATTCACGGCCAATCCAGGATACAGAATAGGATTCGGGGAAAATGACACTGATATACGGGCGCCAGGTCCAGCATGGGTTAGATTGAGATTAGCGCCCTTAAAACTCTAACTCTTCCACGATAGCGATCCCAAAACGCATGATAAAACCCTTCAATTGAAAGATATAGTTCCATATAAAAAAAGACTGACTGTAAACTGTTCAATACGGAACTGACTCCAACCCCGTTAAGAGAGCATTAAATGTGGCAGTCCACCTTGTTCCCGGCTAGGTCAGGCCTTGATCTACCCTGTACGGTGGCGGGAGCCGGGGCACCTACGGTTACTGTGCATTGGTGAGCTGTTTGTTGTACCGTCGCAGCGAGTTGAACGCTGGGTCCTGCGCCTGAAAGACGTAACGGGTACACTCAACATCGTCAGGTGGGTGGTTCCTCCCCGTGGATCTTTCCATAAAACGCAAGGGATCCATAACAGTTGATGGAGACTAATAGCGATGCCTTTCACGAGGGGTCGTGTTCATATTATCACACAAAGCCTGGCCAAAATAAATGTTTCAGTGTATGTTCTTCTGTTAGTTTGCCCAATGAACACAACCCTAAAATGCTAACTGACGAACAGAAGGAGAAGTTAATACAATGGTCGTATCAGACACTCCATAAAAGCAGTAAAAAAATAAAATCAACAAGAACCACCAATTTATCATCAAAAAAAGCATAAAAAGAATCCCACTCAGGTATATTAAAAATACACAATTTCCTTACAAACGCTGATTATCGCATTCTGTAAAAAAAAAAAAGAAGAAAAAACACATCGGACACTGACATTCCTGATGAAGCCGAGCGAAATGGCAAAGGAGGCTGTAATGAAATCATGGCGTCTCATCTCATAACACTAAACCAAAAGAGCAACACCTAAACACAGTTCGAAGTGTAACAAATTTCCAAATGGGCTTTTGAGACCCGTGGAACAAGCCAGCTTTTCATATCATATTGTCAACGTGAAAACAAACTGGGGAAACATTTTAAAAGAGGGATTAATGTTGTAATATCTATGACTGACAGGCAACCCTCTAAAATATGAAATATTTTCGTTAATTACACAGCGCAATATTCCTTTAATGGATATTTTCGGGCAATACTGAAAATTACTGCAAAAGCGCAGTCATCTTTAACACAAATGAAAGCACCGGAACACTATATTCCTAAACCGATGAGTCGCTCTAAAACTGATTCGGTATGACTTCCTTATCTGAAACATAACTGACACAGTGAATCATAGAGAAAGCGCATTGTGGGAAACAGAAAAAGGCACACCAATTCTCCACCAAATCTTGGTAATAAATAAATAAAAATAATACTTGTTCTTGTCTTCTTGGATATTAAAATCTGAAACTGATGAAACTGATTAAAAAGCACAGGGTGGCTTCAATAAAGTGTGCTGACATAAAGAAGATAACTGCGAGAGCTGAGGCATCGCAAAGACAAAACAAAAACGGTTTTAGTATCCCTCAATTATGCCTTCTACCATACTGCAATACTACAGTATTAACTATAGTCTTTTCTGGTATAATGTAAATAACTGTAGTACACACCATCAACCCTTGTGTAGTGCCAGCAATACACTTATGCCGTAAACTATATCACCCTACTCACCGCAGAAACTTTCTATGAGAAGTGAATCACTAAATACTGTCGTTCTGTATACACCCTTGTCCCCAAAAACACACTGTTCGACCAGGTGTAACCAGTACTTCCTTAGCACTCGAAATGTCCAGACACTTACATAAGTTAGAAAACCCCTTCCAAAGCATGGACCACATTGCCATCTATTTACTACCCAGCCTAGCTACATGGTCATTAGGTCTTTTAAGAGTTAAACCTGCGAACCAGACAACAACAGTTATCTGTTGATTAAACCAATAGTGAGCTCTACAGTAACATCGGCCAGAACACTACTGTACCTATTACAGTGCGTACTCATCGGTGAACACTAGTATAAATACATTAATGCTATGATATCATACCATGAAATTCGAGTATTTTTATGTGGGCTGTGCCATCTGTCCTTGTGTAGTGTCGGAGGGGTACCGTAGAACTACATCTGGAGAGAGGGAGCCTCGACTGTGTGGGCCAGAACAGGGGGGGGGGGCGCTGCAGCTTGTTAAAAAGCACGGTATAAATCTTTGATATTCACACTGTGAGAGTTAATACATTCAGGCAGTAGAGGGGGGGAGGGGGTCACCTCCCCCCTGTGTAACGAGGTACGTTTGGCACAGCTGTGATCGTCCGTCCCTCAGTGTCTCCCTTCGCCCTCCGACGTCCACATCCAGGGGCATTGAGGCGTGAAACGCGGCTGCGAAAACAGTCCGTGAACAGGTGGTGTCCAGAGCACCTCCCACCTGGTGTCCAGAGAGCCTCGTGGTCAGAAGGCACGTGTGTGTGCGTCACTCCACCGTCCGCCTACATGTCCTCTATAGAAACACTCGGGCAGTGTGCAGAACACCTGGGGGAGGGGTTTTAAGGGTCCTCGTGCCGCCATCACCACCCAGGATCATACCCAGCGTCCTTGGTTCTGCAGTTGTTTTGGATGGAAAAGGCAAACCTGTGAGGGTCAGATCCCGTGGGTCAGGTCAGCGATGACCTTGGCCTTCACCAGCTTGCGCAGGAACTCCTTCTCCTTGGATATGTTGTGTGTCCACGACTGCGGAGGATAAGGGGGAACAAATGGAGAAAAGAAAAAGACACTGTCAAAGGTTTAAGTCAGACGCCCCGTTCGGTTCAAAGACACTGATCCACATCCAATGACGGACGCATTAACACAGGGGACGTGGGACCGGTTTGCCATGTGTACTGAGTGTATGGGGCCCTATCGGGCCGGTCTCCCTCATGCGGTGCCCTGGGCCCACGAGTGTGTAACCAGAGCCTGAGGTTCCTGTGGGGGGGCTCTAGGGCAATAGAGCGGGAGGACCAGGCCGAATTGGGCTGAACCGGGCCCCACACCAGGCTGCGGGTTGAGCCTCTCTTGAGGGCCACAGGCTCGTTGGGGTCGGCCAGGCCCCGACTCTGTGACGGATCTCTCACACACACACACACACACACACACACGCCGACCGGGGCTTGGGTTTCACCGTTTCACCACAGGCCAGGAGAGCAAGAAGAGCCGTAGGGGACTTCCCACTGTACCGGGTTCAGCTGAAACCGGGTGAGAACAACGGAACACTGATGCAGTGGGGAGGGGAGGAGTCGTGGGAAACCCCGCCTCTGGATCAGATATTTAGTTGTGTTTGGAAGGAGTGGGAATTGAGACTCAATGGCAAGACACAGAACATGAAATAACACCACACAGGGATGGTCTAAGTGGTGGAGAGAGTCAACAGCCTCCTTGCTCTCACCTACACTCATCTATAAACACAGGATAAAGCTGAAACATGGACTTGTGTACTGAGAATACATTTCCTCTCCGCCAGTTTTGATCTGTCCGAGAATAGAGCCCGGTTGTTTTAAATAAAATAGGACACACACCTCTTTGATGGCAGACATCTTGACCTTCTCGTAGTAGTGCAGGGGGAGGTAGGGCTTGTTCATGTCGTACCCGAAGCCAGCCACAGCCACTTCGTCACAGTTATGAAGCGCCATTGTAATGGCAACTGTTCCCAGGGTTGGAATGTTCTGGAAAACAATAGCGTAAAGGTGGCCGTGTGATCTTATAGTGTATTGTTTCCTCAGCTCATGAGGCCCCAGGGGGGTTATGGTATTTGGTCAAAATGTTTTACGGCTAAGGGATATAAGTGGAATATCAGCCGTATCTATGGCATCATACCTATGGTATATGGACTCCTATAGACTGGGTGGTTAGAATCCTCCCGATTGGCTGATAGCCATGGTATACTGTATATGGCCAATTTACAGCAGCTGAGTGACGTGTCCAGAGATGCCACGATGCGTCTCGTCTTTGCCGTGGTATAGTGGCCATATACCACACCCCCCGTGCCTTATTGCTTACATATAACATGGCTTTCAGCCAATAGAAATAGGGGTTGGAAGCACCCAGTAGTTGATGTTTAAAACATGCAGTGGTCAGCCAGTCTGGTTTATAGCGCATCTCATGTTGAGATCCGCTTACAGAAACAAAGCATTATTAGCAGATGACAGACGGACGAGCCAGAACCCTTTCCTCTGGGAGTGGCGGGCTGGTGTCGGAAGCTCATGTGAACATGTCCTTTTCAAAACACAGTGGGAAACCTCTACAGCCCAACAGTAAGATAAGAAAACATGGCAGAATGTCTTGTTGGAGGAATACGAACAGGCCTTGAACAGTGCAACACAAAGCGTACACTGGTTCTGTGACCTCCTCCCTCCAGTACCTCGACAGTACCCGGCTCCCCCAGGGCGCGTGGGTCCATGGGTTAGTTCTGGCCCAGATATGTTAACTCGTTCTGAGCGGAGCATGATTAACAATTAGCTCAAAAACAGGCACCCCCACAATGACACGGCAGCCAAACAGGGCCCCACTACCTCCACGCCCAGGGCCTAATGGGGAGGAGATGTGACGAGGCCAGGAGGCCCCCCTCTAAATCATTACCCTGATTTGGAGCCCTCGGGGCAGGTGGAGTTTATTACCCCCTGCCTGGAAACACACACACACAAGGAGCAAGGCAGGTGGGCATTTCAGGGGAAGGATGTGTCAGGCTGTGTCCCGCCTTGACGGGTCGAACACGGGGAGAAAACGCACACAAGCGCTCTGAGGGGGCGTCAGGACGACACACGTGTTCTACACATGTTCCAGAGAACGCTCAGCACGGGGGGGGGGGGGGG
>JACXGK010002966.1:37524-49354 GCA_016801125.1 Novumbra hubbsi | reverse complement strand
GCCACACCGTCTGTCTTCTGAGGGTGGTTGTTGTGGGGAATGTGAAGCCACACCGTCTGTCTTCTGAGGGTGGTTGATGTGGGGAATGTGAAGCCACACCGTCTGTCTTCTGAGGGTGGTTGATGTGGGGAATGTGAAGCCACACCGTCTGTCTTCTGAGGGTGGTTGATGTGGGGAATGTGAAGCCACACCGTCTGCTCCTGTTCTGGCAGTGGAGGCCGGCAGCAGTATGGAAACCTTCTCCACGGAACCAACCAGCTCCGCTCCCCGGAGAACACCCCACCCCCTGCCGCCCCGCCTCAACATCACCCAGGAACTGGGCCCCCCTGCCCACGTCCAGGTGCGTACCGGGGAAACGCGTCTGTCATCAGTTATTATGCAGTCTAATTGGCCGCGTTGGTGTGTTTGTTGTAACCAGCAGTGTGTCTGTGTCCCACAGCGCCCTATGCGTCGTCAGTCTTCGAGTCGAGTACCTCAACTCACCCCCGGGTTGGCCGGCAGTGGAGTGAGTGTGTGTACCGTCTTCACCCGTGTTCTTGTTCTGCTGTCTTATTGAGGACTAAAGGTTACAGAACGTTATGCTGAGCGAGGGCATGGGGCTGGTCTTCTGGTGAAGTAGGGACATTTTCTGTACAATCGCCATTTTAGGCTTGGGGTTAACAGTTCATGTTTTGTAAACGTTTATTATTAGTCTTATGAGGTTAAGGAAACTGTTAAAAACGGTGTGTAATTCGGTCCTCTTTCTACAGCAGCTCTTCTTTGAAGATGAGGACAGGATGGTTCCCAGTACTCCTACTCTGGTGCCCCCACACCGTGACAGCTTTGCAGAGGCCATTCAGTAAGTCTGTCACACACACACACACCCAGCTGCCCACTGCAGTCTACTGAAACACAAAAGTAATCACTCTCTTATTATCAATGCCAGGATGTCATCTTCAGTATATATGAACACACTCTCCTGAATTTTTCATAGTTAACATACTGCTGTGAAATTGGTCTGTTATCCAGTTCTCCCCAGGTGGCTGGTGTTCCTAGGTTCCGGTTTGGCCCCCCGGAGGACCTGATGTCCACGGCCTCCTCCTCCCACTCTGACCTGGGACAGCTGGCCTCACAAGGAGGTACCAGACTCCAGAAGCTGTCATTTCATTTGAAGACATCCTCTTTCTTGCCATCTAAACTGTGTGTTTTGTAGGTCTTGGGATGTATGAGAGTCCTCTGTTTTTGTCTGGCCATGAAGATGAGTCTGGGAGTCGCAGTGTACCCACCATACCCCTGCAGATGGCTGCTTCAGGTACCACACACACACACACACACACAGCTAATTTTAGAATTGACCAGGTGAGGTTATTAATGCCACGTCACTCCCCCTGTCCATCCAGGGTCTGTCTTCGCAGACGTTGTACCCTCTGATGGCACCGACCACACCTCCCAGTCTGTTCCCATGGTAACCACATCTTCCCCTGGCCTGGCAGCAGGAGGGCCCAGCCCAGGGGACGAGGGGGACTACTCCTTCCTGGAGCCCGACGGAGACTGGTGAGACTACGCCTGTCTGATTATTCAGCAGGCCCTTCAATATGAAATAACACAATGGGATGGAAGTTACCTTCATCTTAAACTGACCAAAAAAGGCCCTTCAGTGCTGGAGATGCATACCCCTCCACCAGGCTCTGTGATCCTCCACAGGGAGTGATTGTAGTGTGTGTGTGTGTGTTTATAGTGTGGAGGTGTCTCTGGAATCTCTGACCTCTCAGGCAGGAGAGACGGAAGACCCTGCCCAGCCTTCAGATGATGCAAGTCTGCCTTCAACCACCCAGGAACCCTCTTCCAGCTCTGCAGGTACTGACCCCCATTCTCCCCATGTAAAGACCTCTTTACCCACTAGCTTACCATAAAAATACTTTTTAATGGTAAAAAGGACCTCTTCTCTTAACCAGTTATTCATACTTTAGCTTTACTACTGCTTTTTTGAATGAGCCTTGTTGAACAAAGCCTGTTGTCTCTCCCCATAGACACTAGTAGCACTCAGCCTAAACCCTCTGGGACCGGACCCAGTCGACAGCTCCAACGCTGGACAGAGAACCGCATGAGGAGAGGTGAGAACACACACACACACACATAATGTACGTAGCTCTTTATTTCACACACAAACCCAATTCCAGGTCCATTGTTAGATAAGATAAAATATTGTATGTAAAATGATGTTCCATTAGAATTCCAAAGGCATGGTACAGAAGCAGGATGTGATGGTTACATTGGTACAGCACAGGTTTGTCTCATATCAGTATGTGTTGTTTGATGGGAACCAGGCACGTTGCCATCCCGTGGTGTAACTGGGACTGGGAGGAGATTCGCCAGATGAACAGCCAATCAGAGGACCCACGCTCCCACATTGTTCCTGTGTCTAAGGCACTGAGACCTGGTCACCATGGCTGCAGAAAACACTTAAGGCTACCATAAATCCTAACCACATGTGCTTTAGGATCAGCCCCTGCTATGATAACTGATGTTCTCATTGTTACTATGCTGTTGTTTTTTTTATACCTGAAGTTTGTTAGCAGAGTCCTTGCTAAAGCGTTGTTGTAATGATAACCGTAATAAAGTTTGCAATCTGTGAGAAGCGTTTGTGTGCATTTGAATCTCTCCTTAAATATCCTGGACTTCCTCAGACTTCCTTTGGACAGTTGAAAAAGTGTTTGGCTGAGTTCTGGGGAGCAGTGCTTGGTGGGGGAGCAGCTATGACAGGTTGCTCATCTACCATTTTGATGTTGTAATATTGGGCTGAAAAACAAGAGTGAGGAGGCAGAGATAATGTCAGGAAAATATGGGCTGTCGCATGGGATTCCTTGAAGAGTTTTTGTTTTGAAGTAACCATGACAAATAGAACTAGCAATGGAAAATGAGTCACTTCATGTCTTTCCAAGCACTTTTTAGTTTGGGTCAATAACATATTGACTGAAAATCACCATCCATGAACCATGGTTTGTCAGAAAAACATGTCCTTTGGCTGTCCTCTTAATTGGCCACAGCAGGCACTGAGTTGCAGGTTTGTGTTTCTTTAGTGACAGAATGACTAGACCAAAACCACTTTTTGCAGACTAGGGAAGGTCTGCTGTTGACAACTTCCTTGGACCAGTTCAGAACCTAACTGCATTTTCCCAGCAGACCCATTAACTGTACTTCAACCTCTCCAAGGATAATCTGAACCTAGACACATGGTGTTGAGACATGACGATACATGTACCATGGAGGTGTTGATTTGTTGACTGACCGTAAACAATCTTTAAGAATATACACTGACATAGCTGACATTAATTATATGGCTCTGACTTTGCAACAAAAATGTGTTATAATACTCACAACGCGAGAAGAGGTAGTAGTTGTATCCATCTGGTTTTGTGCTCGTGGGGATGGACACAGCGGAAGTCACAGTTGAGGGGAAGCCTCTCCAGGTGAGACGAATATTGATCTCGCGTCCCAGCAGAGACACTGTAGGAAACGGTTCAGTATATAGATGGAAAACAATATTGGCGATGGTCTGGTACTTTCAGGGTAGGAAATTATTCAATGCGTCATACTAACTGAATTCTGTGAAGTTCGTCTGTCCTTTGAATTTTTCTAATCAAAATAACATTGGCAGACTACATTATAATTGTTTACATCTAATTATCTACTGTACTCACAATCTGTACTATTTGTCACTGAACAATCAAACAAACAAGAAGACACAGCGAGTCTGGCTGTCGCTATTCCTGTGTTTATATTAATCTACTATGTCATTCTCTAATCTTGTCCAAAATCTAAATTGAGGCAGTTTCTTTTGGTTCCATCTACTGCAGTCAGAAGAAATGTTGAAAGGACGGAAGGTCCAAACTTGGGTGCGTCATTACCTGCTTGCCTAGCAACGCGTACGGAATATTGGGAGTATTTGACCTTCTTGACACATGTAGGACTGGTTCCAGACTGGTACGAATACTTCTGCACCAAGCCTCCTGAAACAATCAAGCAAAATTATACTGGTTCAGATATTAACTTAGGATACAATAAATGTAGAATCTGAGCCATGACAAGCATTTCACAGCGTTTAAAGTGCTTCTGGATGATGATCCGTTTTAAACTCGTCATTACGGAATGGACCAATGGATGTTGAACATTTGGAAAAGCACCAGCCTGCTAATCCGTTCATGTTTTGAGTCTGCGTCTGCAAACTTGTTCGAATCTCATTAACATCAGCAAGCGCACGTCGTTATAAAGAACCACCTAATGCCTGGTTCAGTGATAGTGATAAGCCAAGAAAGGCAAATCGTTTATATGGCGTGCGCGTAAAGCTGGGCATCTCGCGGCTAGTACAGATGGGTAGGAATACTTATGGAACGTACACTGGCTTTAGAAAAAAAGTCCGATCTATTTTTTTCTTTATTTATCAGAGAATAGCTTCACATTGTCACATTATAGAATAGTAGTTTACAGCGGTCGATCACCTCTCTTGAAGAAGTAGACAGACTCTCTCCTTTTGCGATACACAGGCACAGACAGGGCAGCTGTAATCTGTCCTTTAAGGCCATCGAAGCCCTGTTTGATTAGTTTAGGGTATCCAGAGTCCATCATGCCATTTTCAAACCTCCAATACTTAGCACCCTGCAAAAGATCCAGGACAAATAGAAACATCCTATTCTCTCTGAAGCACACGATAAAACAATAATTAAATTGTTTTAAAGGGCAGGATTTGCTTAGGATAGTCACATTTTAGGTCTATTGAATAGATTGCTCTGACTTAATGTGGATTCGCTTTTTTTAATGTTACATAGGAGGTATCCGGGACCTTAAAAAAGTAGGTCTTTCCCTGGCAGTTGCAGCGGGTGAAGACGGTATCGACTGGAGAAGGAACGCCCCACTCGTCGGTAATCCCTCGGGCTGGTCCTGGCTCCCTGTTGCTGTCCAGCATCCAAAAATAGTGCCCTTAACGAAAAAGGTCGAATTAGCACTGCTATATTACAGTATAATAGTATTAATATGATAGTATTTCAATTTGTAACCTCTATGGTAGTATCAGCAGTTCCCAGAATTTCTGGTGCTGTGTGCTCATTTTGTGATAACAACTGAATCAGGGACCCCATCTAGCACAACTCAAGAGATAATTTTACCGTTCAAGCTATTTCTCTACAATTAAAATGCTTTCATGGGCAGAGGGAGAAGGTTGTAGTTAAGACTATTATTCTACTTCATGTACATAAACATTATAAAAAAACAAATTGTTGGATGGGTAATGGAAATAATGGGCTCAAATTCCTTTCTGTTTACTCCATTCAAGGTTATTATCCTGAGCCCTCATCTCATCCCCATCCTCATGTTATTTTGGTCGAATACAATAACTATTGAGTTGAAATTGGAATAATTGGAGCACTAAGGCTACCGCTATCCATGGAAGCCCCTCAAGCCTCCTGTTATCCAAGGGTAGGAACACCAAAAGAACAGGCTAGACTAGCAATTTACATTTTACCATTCTTACATTCACTAAAAGCTACTTTACTCTGTTGTAATATACTTTTATTGGGTTATGTGGTTGTCTAATAAAAAAACACTCTCTAAACTTATTCCACACGTGTCCAATTAAATGTTTAATCCATTGTTAGAACTGTTCATAAATGGAACAAAAACTTTAGAGATCTGGCTGCAAACCCCCATCTGGAAACATAATACAGGGTGTTGTCTTACATGGTGTATTTTACTCTCTTTAACATCATGTCTCAAAAAACAGAGTGTCACGTCTGTAGCCTGTGAATAAGAGCCGGAGGACTGTCCAGTCTGGCAAGGCAAACCCAACATCTGGAGTGTCTGGACTGTCACATAGTCTTATGTCATCATGTAGACTGTAACGTCTGGCACTAACCTCTGAAAGCCACCCCTGTCCCGTTCTTTAGGATGGTAACCGCGCCAACAGGATGTCCGCTGCAGATGTTGGTGTTATTATGTTCATCTAGATACAATTTAAAAAAGGGGTGGTTTAAAGAACACACATCTGAGAGGAATATGGACATTATTAGCTGTGCAAGCAGCCCAACTTGGATCTTTTGCCCCATCATGGGCGATTGGGTCAGAATAGTTTTTTCTTTGTGAACACGGCTATGGAGAATGTTATAAGAAACAGAACCGTATCAAGTGTTTTCTAAATTAGCTAACGTTTTTCCCCCCAAGAAGTGTTAGTTCCTCGGTTCCTTGACACACTCCTAATATTACATAATATGTTTTTTGGTTTGGCTTTGTGAAGGAAACAGTAACAGCACTACTTGGTATATCTATAGCCAAACAATTGAAGTTATATGGACCTAATACACTTGTCAAACCTTTATATCTTATGCAGACTATTAAGATAATTCCCTAGGCAGCCCACTGATATCATACTCCTGAGAAGGATGAGCTGGCCAATCTGGGTATTTGTTGCCAAGGCAGTAGGAAGGAGAGGTTTGGAAGACGATATGTAGAGGAAGATAGAAAGGAGAGTCACAGACATGTTCCAAGATAGTTTTGCTTACCTGATTGGTAGTCCTTGGGGTTGTCTGTGCCAAGAACTTGGTTGATAGCAGGAAAAGTGCTGGGCTTAGTGGGTGTGGGTTTGGGCTTCTCTGTGGGTTTGGGCTTCTCTGTGGGTTTGGGGTTGGGCTTCTCTGTGGGTTTGGGGTTCTCTGTGGGTTTGGGGTTGGGCTTCTCTGTGGGTTTGGGCTTCTCTGTGGGTTTGGGGTTGGGCTTCTCTGTGGGTTTGGGGTTCTCTGTGGGTTTGGGGTTGGGCTTCTCTGTGGGTTTGGGGTTGGGCTTCTCTGTGGGTTTGGGCTTCTCTGTGGGTTTGGTGGTGGCATTCTCCATTGTGGTCTTGTCTCCTTCCTCTTCCCGTTCCACTGGATATATGAGTGTACCTGTCTGATCTGAGGTGGGGCGTGACGTCAGATCTCTTGTGTGGGTGACATTGTTGTCATCTCTGCTGTCCCCTCCACTAGGTGTAGAACCATTCTCAGGCACTGAAGAACTAACACTGGTATCATGTGGAACTGAAAGGGTGGTTGTTGGGGCATGCTCTCTGGGGCTGTCCTGTTCTGAGCTTGGGCTAGCTCCAGTGGCACTGGGTGTCTGGTCAGATTTAATGGAGAGGGCTGTACGATCTTGAGTGGCACTGGTAACCTCTGGATCATCTGGTGTTACTGGTGGGGGGCCAGTGGAAGCTGTGGTGAAGGTTGAAGGTGAAGCAGCATCTATGGCTTGGGCATTATCTGGGCTTGAGGCTGTGGGTTTGCTCTCCTCAGACACTGTTTTGTCGGATACTGCCGTTTGACCTTCAGGGTCCAGTTCTCTCTGTCTTTCAGACAGACGACTAGCAAGGTCTTCTCTGGGAGTCCCAGACTGGGCCTCTGAACTTGGGGAACTCTGGTCTGAGGGCTGGGGGACGGATGGAGAGGTGGGTGTGGGCTCAGAGGAGGATCCAGAACGAGTTGGATTTAATGCAGATGGGCTGGTGCCGGAATCAGGATCTCTTTCAGGATTTCTGGATTCTGAGAGTTGGAAAAACAACATGAGATTTGATGTCCGTGTGAGATTTGATTTGTATACAAAATAGGTTGTGAAACATCTTATCAAATGTAATTGCCAGGAACAGTGAACAGTTCATAGACTTTGGCATGTGAAAAATGTCTCGGTTATAATTTCTCACAGTGTGCCTAGAACTTGTATGATGATGCACAACTGTAAATTGTAATCTCCTAACTGACATATTCTTTTTCATTTTGAATTGGTAGATTTACCAACCTGTACCTTGAGGTCCAGCTTCTGCTGATGGAGTCCCCTCTAAGCCTGGTGTTGCCTCTTGGTCTGACTTCTGAGGAAAAGGCGCGTTGTCTCCTTCTAATTCTGTTGGTGGTGTGGTAGGGTCTAATGGCACTGACTCAGTTAGAGGGAGCTCTGATCCACTGGTGCTTTCTGGATTAGAAGATGCCTCAGGCTCTTCCAACCCAGTCTCAGGAGAGGCAACAGGGACATCTGAGGAATTAAATAGGTGCATTATTCTTGTAAAATACACACAATTTATAGAATAAACAAGCAACTATTTTGAGAAAATATACTAAACTCTCACCAACATCCTGAAGTTCTGGGTTGATTGATGCAATGAGCATTTTATCAGTCAAATAGAATGAATAGAACACTTCATTGAAATAACTAGGATATATTCTCTGGAGTTCAGGTTGGAACAACTCAGCCTACAGGAGAATAATGGACATGCTAAAAAAATCTTGTTTTATCCTAAATCCACCTTTGAATTGTGACCCAAAAACAATATCCCCCATCCCCTCATGTATCCTGGCCTCATGCCTACATCCATCCTCTCTTCTATTGAAGCTGTGCCTATTGCCCTCCTCCATGCGGCCTACTCAGAATGACATTATTCCTCCATGTTTCTCTTGGCCGGTGTGGCTGTATGAGACCCAGAGATCCTGGCCACCTCTGTGAAGACTGTCCCCACGCTCTGGCTCAAGTCACGTGTAGCAGGCTGCGGAAATGTGACTAGCAATCCGGGAGTCACACTCTCCAGCATGTGCTTGCACGCCCAAGAAGAATACATACAGAGAATGTTTTGTATGTTGATGTTGTAAAGAGAGGAGAGCCATTGGTTTCAATTGCATGTTCATTTTGTGATGGTGTTGGTTGTCCGTGTTCTGAGTAAAGCTGTTTTGAAGGGACTAACCTTGACTTAGTTCTTCCTGTGGATCTGTAGTCATCTCTTCCGAACGTATCCAAAAGGAACTACATTTACCTACTGTAATCCTAAAATCTATTGTTGATCATAACGTTTTTTGACATATACCTTTTTATTTGTTATGGATTACGTTATTGCATGAGCTAGTCTTCGGTGTGGGTTTACTGGCTGGTCCTGTGGCTGTAGAGGTCATGACTAAAACAGAAAATAGTCCCGATGAACTGACAGCCGTCTGCATTTTAACATGCATGCTAATGGAATGCCTCTCAATAAATCCTAGCTATACCTTTGTTAATCATTGTTTATCTTACTGAACGAGTCGGTGTTGTTGTTCTATACTAGGTTTTCGGTTGTTATTATTGAAACTAATCCGGGAGAAACAACAGCACGATCCCCATTCACAAGCGTTTGTACATGCATAGTTCTAGCATGCATTTATAAAAACTAAGCCTAACCACTTCTTTATTTCCATGCATCTCAATATCATTCTACATGGCAATTTCCTAGATCATATCGCAGAACGCCTTTTATTCATATATACGCATCAATGTGATGGTTACATGCAGGATGCAAGCGGGTGAAGCGCCATGCGGAGAGCAACATGCACTGTTGGGCTTTGGGATTCAGAAGACAATGCTAGGGGGGTGCTTTTGACCTTTGACTGACCTTCTTTCCTACCACACTGGCTGCTGTGGTCTGGGCAGCACTTGTTGTAGCGGGAGCATTCTGGATCACAGTCACACTCCCTGCCCCTTCTAAAGGACTCCCCGCAGCGTCCTTTACAGGAGCCACCTGGATTGCAGAGAGTCAGACAAAGTCGTCTCACTGGTTGTTCGGATACCCAGCCGTGCCCCTAACGACCCCATGGGTTAGGGGCTATAATGGGCTATAATGTGCATCTCGTTTCATGTAATATAAATATAATAGCATCGACAAATTAGGAGAGTTCCTACTGGTGGTGCACTGGGATTCGTAGTCCGTGCAGCACTCATTGTAAGTGAGACAGTTGTAATCACACTGGCATTCGTATGCCCTGTAATATTCTCCTCCACATCGGCCCATACAGCTTGCTACAGAGACAGGAAAACAACATAACAGATAGTCGGAAGACTGGCACACTGTTATGGAGATAAAAGGATTTCCACAAGTAAATAGTCACAAGTCAACAGCTATGACAACAGAGTCAACAGAACTTCCAACATGAAATCCTTGTCACATTTGTCACATGGACTTGTCACTTGTCACTCTGACAAGATAATGGCTGAATCATACATTATCACGCTAGGAAAAACAAGGTCCTCTTCTAGTAAATCATTTGTGAATGAGTAGACACAGTTGGTCAGTCTCTTCAAGGAAAACAGTTTAGAACACTCATAGTAATTTAAATACAAAAGAGTGACAACATCCTCATCACACTTGAAGTAAGAACATGTTAGAAAATAACAGAAATAAGCAACGGAATCGTGGGATTCCATATAGGCAGTGATGTAAAAATACTTACTCTGAGCCAAACTGATTTGGAGAGCAGAAGCCAGCAGAAATATACCAGAAAAAACGAATGGAGTCATCTTCACAGATGTCTTCTGATTCAACCTAAATGAGCTGTATCATACAGCCAAGATTGTCTAATAAAATAAAGTTCTAATAATTGTAACTCATACAATGACTGAAGGAAGTTTTCACTGCACCTGAAAGGACTTACTCTTTGCCCAGATGTGGTCGAGTCCTGTAGCTTGCTGAACCTGCTTTTATAAGGACTAAGAAAGAAGCCGGATGTTAATTTTAAGAATCCAGTACAATTAGAATCCAGAATGATTCACAAATTCTGACACCTACATGCTGGTGGGAGGGCTCCCTAGAATGCACTTCCCGTCACACATCTTTTTAAATAAGAGTTGAATCGGTTCCAACACAAACAAGTTTGTTTGCGACTGTGCCAGTCAGATGACATCACAGACTATTTACCCAGTTTTTCAGGACATCATGATCAACTAAAATAGTGAGCATTACCTCTTTGAAAAGGCTCTGTTTATTTGGAAAAAAGGTACAGTCTGTGTTATCACATAATTCAATAGAGAATTACATTGAGATTGAAGTGAAGTTTACCATGAGAATGCATTGAAAGTCTGGGCAAGTATATCAATCTTTATTCACCATGTCTTATTCCAAGAGAACAACTTGTCACAATGACTAATTGTTTTAACGTTGTTCTAATCGTAAAGGCCTTGGCCTACCCGATTCAATGCAGATTTTAATGCTTTTAATGGAATGTCATGCAGCATAGTCCACTCATTCATCACACGTTTCTGCCTCCTGTCATAGGCAACCGGGTTTTGACTAGAATTTCAGTAATGATTATATATTATAAACATTAGGACACCCCATGAAATATTTGTAAATGTTTTAAGAAATATGGACATGTCAATTTGATCTTCTTTTAAACACTATCCATAGAATGTGATTGAACCAAAAACAACGACATTTTGACCGTCATATCATTTATTTAACAAAAGATTTACAAAGATGCCATTTAAGTAGCTAAATATTTTATGGGGTGTCCTAATTTGTTCACATTACTGTATATTTATAAATATACGTAAAGTCTGTACCAGGTATATGGGTTAGGTTGTCTTGCATATGTCAGTGAAAACAGGGTCAGCCTCAGCCCTGTCTTCCCCTTGGTTAGGGATGCGAAAAACCAGAGCAAGAGTGGCATTAGAGGGTTTGAAGACATGAAATACAATTTTAGTAATGAAATTGCTCATTTAAAAGCCATACCCATAAACTGCTCACCTTACACATGTTTTCACCTTTTCACTTATGCAGAGCAGCTAGGCTCTATTGTAGCTGTTGTAAGGGTTCCCTCCGTCAGCAGAGGGCACTACATCTATGTTGTTGCCTCTGACAACCACACTGAGGTCCTTAATTACTACAAACCAGTTGTCTTGACCTCCTTGGATCCTTTGTGGAACTGAGGAAACCTGGTCAAAAGTCAACAGCTTGATTCATGTGAATGTGCTGATTATTGGGTTTGGGGTCAACCCCCCCCCCCCCCCAACCCCCATTATTGTTGTTTTGTTTGATTCACGGAAG
>JACXGK010002966.1:22679-37424 GCA_016801125.1 Novumbra hubbsi | reverse complement strand
TACAGAGGCCAGAATATTATCATCTAAGGCATCAGCTTTTTTGAACAGTTCAAAATGTTTCTTGCGTCACAGGAAGATTGTGTACTCTGAGTTTCAGGAAGTACAAATTCACTCAAAAGCACGTTTGAAGAGATGACAGGGCAACCTTGTGATTGTGTCCTTGTGGATCTTGGCGAGACAATGAATGCCTGGATCAACAGGTACAAATGTGTAAGAATAGATTTGCTCTTTTGCAATAATCTAGTTATTGTTTCAGAGCAGTAATATACTCCAAATCATCCACTTTGTTACCCATATCATTAGAGGGGTCAGGAGGTTTTTAAAAAGTAATGAATGTCAAATAGATGGGATAGGGTTTCATTTATGTATGCCTCTGGTCCAAGTCAGCTATGGACTTTGTTTCAAAGCAATATATTCTGTCAGTGACAGGTTTTAATAGGGGAGTTTGGTTTTCTCTTAAGTTCTTTGTCAATATCATTAACAGATTACCAAGACTGTGCATCCTGTCAGCATCAACATGTTATTCTTCACAGATAAGTGTTGAAAGATACATGGAAAGCTGAAAAAGCAGTAGGTAACATTCCAAACCATGAGGCAGCATTACCTGGGGATCCGAGGCAGCGGCTTTGACCACTGGACCATCTTAAGCAACAGAGAGATCTATTTACATTATAAATAAACTGGTATCCTTGAACAAAATATATATTTTTTAATATATTTTTATGTCAATAGTGTATTTCTTTCTAGACACTGACACATTTAGAAAAGGCCAACAACTTATTGTCCTATTTTATTTGTGTATTCTCTGACCTTGACGCAGCGTTGATTAACCATAGAGAGCAATAGATGGAGTTTGTTGATTTTGTTTTTAGTGTTTATGCCTATCTGTACAGTAAACAGTAAAGTGTCTACATGGTATTTCCTGTTGGTGTTCACGCACTCAGCTCAATGTCCATGATTTTAGGTTGACTGGAGTCTTGATGTGAAGAGAAGGATCAGAAAGGGTTAAGAAAGGATGTGTGTGCATTCTACTTCCATGGGGATGAGGGTGGTTGTTACAGTCTCATTAGTCTCACAAAATTCTCCTTACCTAAGGGTAATGTCGGTGCTGCTTTTCTTTCAACAGAAAACAATTGTGTACTGTTTCTCCTAATGACTTCTGATCACATTAATGAATTGCACAGTTTAGGTTTAAAGTCTAGCGCAATTGTCGAAGGTACTTTTATTTGTTTTATTTATGATCGATCTCCATTATCTCTGCAGTGGTGGTGCTGTGGTATACAGGTGTATACCTAGTAGGGATCTCCATTATCGCTGAAGTGGTGTTATTGTGGTATACAGGTGTAAACCTTGTAAAGATCTCCATTATCTGTGCAGTGGTGTTACTGTGGTATACAGGTGTAAACCTTGTAAAGATCTCCATTATCTGTGCAGTGGTGTTACTGTGGTATACAGGTGTAAACCTTGTAAAGATCTCCATTATCTGTGCAGTGGTGTTATTGTGGTATACAGGTGTAAACCTTGTAATGATCTCCATTATCTGTGCAGTGGTGTTACTGTGGTATACATGTGTAAAGCTTGTAATGATCTCCATTATCTGTGCAGTGGTGTTACTGTGGTATATAGGTGTAAACCTTGTAAAGATCTCCATTATCTGTGCAGTGGTGTTATTGTGGTATACAGGTGTAAACCTTGTAATGATCTCCATTATCTGTGCAGTGGTATTACTGTGGTATGCATGTGTAAAGCTTGTAATGATCTCCATTATCTGTGCAGTGGTGTTACTGTGGTATACAGGTGTAAACCTTGTAAAGATCTCCATTATCTCTGTAGTGGTGTTACTGTGGTATACAGGTGTATACCTAGTAGGGATCTCCATTATCTCTGTAGTGGTGTTACTGTGGTATACAGGTGTAAACTTTGTGAGGATCTGCATTATCTCTGCAGTGGTGTTACTGTGGTATACAGGTGTAAACTTTGTGAGGATCTGCATTATCTCTGCAGTGGTGTTACTGTGGTATACAGGTGTAAACTTTGTGAGGATCTGCATTATCTCTGCAGTGGTGTTACTGTGGTATACAGGTGTAGACTTTGTAGGGTTCTCCATTATCTCTGCAGTGGTGGTACTGTGGTATACAGGTGTAAACCTTGTGAGGATCTGCATTATCTCTGCAGTGGTGTTACTGTGGTATACAGGTGTAAACTTTGTGAGGATCTGCATTATCTGTGCAGTGGTGTTACTGTGGTATACAGGTGTAGACTTTGTAGGGTTCTCCCCTCTCTCTCTCTCACTCTCTCTCTCTTGTTGCATCTGTCTTGCTGTTTTAAAATATATTAGTAGACCATTTTCAGCAAAGAGGTTTTCAGCAAAGAGAGAAACCAGCTTCAGATTGTGTAAGATTGGAATTTATCTTGATTTTGTCCCGGCAGTGTTATCCATCCCCACTTAGACTCAGTGCCTTTGCATTCTAGTAAAGTTGAACTAATGTATAACAACTAGATTTCCAAATGAGAATTGTAGTTGAAATGGTCTGTTCAATTGTTATAGTAGTTAAACTACTTTTAAAAGAAATGCTGGCTGTTTTAATTCTGCATGGGAAATTGAAAACAAAACTGTTGTCATTTTAACTTACGTATATAGATTGTTTTTGAAGGATGTGTTTTAATTTAAGCATTATAATTTACAAAATATTTGTTTTGTACTTAATTTAGAACCTACATTTTACCTGATTTAGACATTTCTGTCCTGCTAAAGTTATTACGAATGCGCTTGTTTTATAGTGGTCATTATAATGTAATTGCTTTCTGCGAGTGTCGTCAATGCTGTCATCCTACACACACAAAAAACACAAATAAATATAGATTGTCAGACTGTAATTGTAAAAGCTGCTCCCTCAGTGGGAGGACTGCCACTGGCTTCTGAAAATAACGTGCTCATTTCATGGAGTTTTTGGACAAAGCAACATGCATGTCATCCTCCAGGTTTAGGCTGTCTCTCCATTTAGTTTTCAGGGCTGTCTATTCATTTAACTTGTGTATTCTCTTATCCAAGAGAAGAATTTCATGTCCTAATGATGTTGCCAAACTGTTGCGAATCATCAGCTAACGTTCAAACTTGCAGAAGTTTTTAGTTTGGCGCATTTCCAAGTGAGATTCATTCATAATTAATTATCTGTGTTATTATTAGACATTTTTGTTTGGACAGAGCCTTGTGAATGTATTCAAACCCTTGAAAATGTTTTCACATTTATGAATTGCAAATGATACATTGGAATGTCATGATTTTTATACACTTTTCTAAAATAAATAATTCTTTGGTGACCTTCTTTTTTTTCATTAAGAAATATTTGAAATAAAAAATAACAACAGAAGTATATTGCTTGTATAAGTATTGACAGATGGATAAATTGATCAGGCTCTGAATCTGAGGGAAAATTAAGAGGACAGAGAAGTTTGAGATCAAGTAATAGAAATGCATGATTCAGGAACATTCATGAAAATACTTCAAATTAATGATTTGGATATACCAGTGGGCAAGGTTGTCTCAATGATCAGGAAGAAAGCTGCACCATCTGAGGCACCATGAGAGAGAAGTTACATGGACCAACAATAATTTTGAAGGGGCTAAACAATACAGTGGCTCAAAGCGCAATCTCTGCAAAACATTCGACAACAAATGTTGGTGGTGGCAGCCTCATGCTGTTGGGATGCTTCTCATCAGCTGGGACTGGGCTTCTTGTGATGCTGGTACCAACCTGCCCCAAATGGCTTACAGCTGTTATAGTAGCAAAAGGCTGCAAATATTCAGGTATGGGGCTTGCAAACTTATGCAAGCAATATATTTAAGTTTAAATTTTTCTTACAAATATTCCCAACATAAAACCAACTAGTTTTACTGTTTTCCAATAAAATATTTTCCAGAATTACATTTCAATCTAATTTGGAAATATAACCGGATTGGCCAAGAGTTAAAATATTTGCAAGGCTGTGTATTTTAAGTGCAATGGGAATGATGGTTTCAAGTTTTTTTTACTTGTAAACCTTTTTCACCCCTGGCCTCTTTCTGATGACCCTTCAAGAGCCTATAATCTCATTGAGAACCCTTGTCCTAACCTACAGTTAATTGTATAGCAAGCCTGTATACAGCCGTGGCCACAGGTTTTGAGAATAACACAAATATTATTTTTCACAGTCTGCTGCTTCAGTTTTTATGATGGAAATTTTGCGGACAAGGCTGGAGATTACTGTCATGCTGATTGAGTTAGAATAACAGACTGGAAGCTTTAAAAAGAGGGTGGGGCTTGAAAATAATTGTCTTCCTCGGTTAACCATGGTTACCTGCAAGGAGACGTGCAGTCATCATTGCTTTGCACAAAAAGGGCTTCACAGGCAAGGATATTGCTGCTAGTAAGATTTCACCTACATTTATCAGATTATTAAGAACTTCAAGAAGAGAGGTTCAATTGTTGTAAAAAAGGCTTCAGGGTACCCAAGAAAGTGCAAAAAGTGTCAGAACCATCTCCTAAAGTTGATTCAGCTGCGGGATCGGGGCTCCACCAGTGCAGAGCTTGATCAAGGATGGCAGCAGGCAGGTGTGAGTGCATCTGTACGCATGGTGAGGCCAAGACTTGTGGAGGATGGCCTGGTGTCAAAAAGGGCAGCAAAGTAGCCACTTTTCTCTGGGAAAAACATCAGGGACAGACTGATATACTGCAAAAGGCACAGGGATTGGACTGCTGAGGAATGAGGTAAATTCATTTTCCCTGATGAAACCCCATTTTGATTGATTGGGGCATCCGAAAAAAGTTTGTCTGTAGAAGAAAAGGTGAGTGCTACCATCAGTCCTGTGCCATGCCAAAGGTAAAGCATCCTGAGAGCATTCATGTGTGAGGTTGCTTCTCAGCCAAGGGAGTGGGCTCACTCACAATTTTACCTAAGAACACAGCCATGAATAGAGAATGGTACCAAAACATCCTCCGAGTGCAACTTACAAGAACAGTTTGTTGACAAACAATACCGTTTCCAGCATGACTGAGCAACTTGCCATAAGGCAAAAGTGATAACTAAGTGGCTCTGGGAACAAAACATCAACATTTTGGGTCCATGGCCAGGAAACTACCCAAACCTTAATCCCATTGGGAAAACCCTTAAATTCTGACAACCTCCAAGCATTGATTATGCAAGAATAGGCTTCCATCAGTCACAATGTGGCCCAGAAGATAATTGCCTGCATGCCAGGGCAAATCGCAAAGGTCTTGTGTCAGTGGGTCAACATTGCGAATATTGACTCTTTGCATGTACTTCATGTAATTGTCATTAATAGACTTTATGAAAGGCTTGTAATTATACTGACAAAAACACTGCTGCAGCAAACTTTGTGTAAACCAATACTTGTGTCATTCTCAGAAGTTTTGGCCACGGCTATACAGCCTGACTTAGTCTGTCTTAAAACAGAATAGAGATTTGTTTTGCACATTTGCTCTCCATCCATCCATAGTGCCACAATGGTAAGAAACTGTATGTTGCCACTGCTTCAAGTAATCCTAACTCATCAACAGACTGAATAGTATTAGCTTGACAGTTCGATTAATTTATGAAACCACAAAATACCACAAGAGACCAGTCGCTTCTCTCAATGATCTCTTCCCTCCTCCCTTCCACCGTCGCGCACTCTCACATACTATTTTTCACAGAGCGCTTTGGTAGCGCCAGTCGGATGCAGGCTCTAGTGGAATGCTTGTTAAAGCATCTGTTCTTTTCGGTCCATTATTGAGAAAGCGAAAGGGGCGGTGATAGAGGAACAGACATGGCTTCTAAAGACATAACTGCCTCTTGTTTCGTCAGTGTGAGCAGGGATTTTACAGGTAAGAAAAATATCAACATTATACCTTTCGCCATTATCGCGATCACCATCTGGATCATGCACGGATGCTGGCTTTTCCCATTGGAGTGTATGTGTGGAGTCTGCGACTGAACAGACGCATTGGTGGTCCACGAGCAACACCTTTTCATATCAGCCATCAAGCTTTGTGTGTCATTTACGTGTTAATTGGCGTTCACTTTTATTGCGTTATTAATAAAAATATATCTAATTGTATAAAGCAAGCATGTATTCTCTCTGCACAGGTCTTAAAAGCCCAGCGGGCTGATCATGTTAAAATCGCCAGCCCTAGGCCATAGGATGGGGCGTTGTGAAAATTACGGTGTACATCACGCGTGGGTTTACTCGCTCATGACATGAACTCTGCATTCAGAAATGCACGCCAGTTTGCGAGAATAGGAACTGTTACCCTCTCAGCGTGTTGGCAGTGAGCTTGGTCTTTTTTGTCTGCAGCGTGCGTGCGCGCGCGTGTGTACTCTCTTACATCAAATATTTGTAATTTTGGTTGTGGGAACAAGCACTATGGTAATATACTCAATAGCGCTATTTGCTGTTGTTAATCGTGCCTATATGCTGTAGGGTGACACATTACTAATAAATGCTGTCTTGTGTTTGTGTTGTAAAATAAAAAGTATCAGCCTCAACCACCTTTAGACTGTTCATGAAGGTGGGATAGATCGGAAAAATGGGTTCGCCCAGAACGCTTTTCCAACACTTTTACTTTCTTTAAGCAGCTTATTTTAAATGGGTATTTAACACACACACACACACACACACAAAATTGTATGGATCTACATACAATTTGGGTATACCTGCTTGAATAAGAGCCGTTCTCCTATGAAAGGAATTGAGCTTGCAGGTACTTGACCAACCACTAGAAGTCACCACACCTTCCTTCACACCAGAATTTCACTGTTGGTCAGCTCAAGATTTCAAATAACATCGGTCTCAGGAGATATTTTTGTGTGGAAAAGCTGTGTGGAAAGCTGATAATGTGCTTACTCTCCATATGGGCGGCAACCTTGACCTCTTTCCGACTCTCCTAACTGTGCAGATGGGTATTTTCAAACATGTAGCTTTCTTTTTTAACTATTGCCTAGTTTGTGAAGGTCAACAACTTTTTAAGTACTTTCATTTGTGTGTTCTCTGGCATTTTCCATGCTGATCGATGTCTAATAGAGTTTTGCCTGTGTTACTTATTATGTATACCCCAGTAAAACAGTATGTCATGGATGACTAGTTCAATGGTTCCCAAAGACTGGCATACTTAAAAAAAAAAGTACTAATTGCCGTTTGATATCTCTAGTGACAGCTCCAGGACTCATCAATTTTTTGGGGTATCAAAGGTTGCGATGGCCCTCTCTCTGTATACAAGAAGATCCGCTCTTGCAAAAACCTCATGACCCTTATAACTCAGTTTGTAGTTAGAATAGGGAGTTTGTCATGCCAGGGTTATGGGTTAGTTTCCCTTTATGGGAGAGTATTAAAATGTATTCAGTGACTACTGGAGGAATCCCTGCATGAGCTCAGCTGATTAAGTATTTAAATGACATCCCTTATCTGGTTCACAACTGTAAAACATAACAAGAGAGCTCAAGTTTGAATAGCTTCTGAACTAGTGGAAACTGCCTTAAAAAAATAAAATCCCACAGAAATGGAATAAAGATCCAAAGCAAGCTCTGTGTGAGATTTCTTTCCCTTTAAATGAATCTTATGCCTTGCTGGAGGTTTGGCTTGAGGACATACAGTTGCTTGCCTGTTTAAACATTTCTGTTTGTGCTGCCTGCTATTTTTATCACGTGCAAAACTTTTACATGTAAACAGTCACAGTTGTACACAATAACATGTTGCTTGTTATAGATTCATGAGGGGGAAATAATATGGGGGCTATTGGCAATCAACCACCACAACCCCTTAAAAATTTGGGCATTTACCTTTATGGGCTTTAATGTTTGTTACAGAAGAAATTGAACTCACACAGTGTGCAAAACATGGTAGCAATTCTAAGGGAACCGTTTAGAGAACATGGGAAACTTAGTTGACCAAACAGAAGGGCAAAGCATTTCAATAACTCTACTTTACACCACATTGTTGATGATGATATCTGACCATGTTCTGGACCCATTTACTACTTTAATTTAGAATATTCAGGAAAAATAGGGCAACACTGGATGAAAAGATGGAGACATCCTCATTGAGAGGCAGAAGTGATGTCTTCTGGTAGACACCTCTCTCTCTAGTAGGCACAGTTCATGTAAAGCACTTTCATGACTACAAGAAGTCACACATGCATCTGCACCATCACATACTAACTGTCGGTATCTTTGTGGGGGAGAAATGCCACATTATTTACCTCCCCAGCCATCTTACTTTCCTGGAATGACTCTGCACCTGCCCACCCACACAAGGAGTCTTGTTCTCTCCCTCTTCCACCTGAGGATTATCTGTGACACATCCTCACATTTACAGGGAGTCTCTGTTGAGTCAATTACTCCTAATGGCTTTATTAACCACACAGTGATAATTATTCCAGTGATATTCCTGCCTTTCAATCCACTCACCTGCCTGCCAGCTGCCTGTCTGGCCTTAGATAGACCGTCAGAGCGCATCAGTGTCCAGACCACACCTCTGACCGGGAGTCTATGATAGACCGTCAGAGCGCATCAGTGTCCAGACCACACCTCTGACCGGGAGTCTATGATAGACCGTCAGAGGGCATCAGTGTCCAGACCACACCTCTGACCGGGAGTCTATGATAGACTGTCAGAGGTCATCAGTATCCAGACCACACCTCTGACCGGGAGTCTATGATAGACCGTCAGAGGGCATCAGTGTCCAGACCACACCTCTGACCGGGAGTCTATGATAGACAGTCAGAGGGCATCAGTGGCCAGACCACATCTCTGACCGGGAGTCTATGATAGACAGTCAAAGGGCATCAGTGTCCAGACCACAACTCTGACCAGGAGTCTATGATAGACAGTCAAAGGGCATCAGTGTCCAGACCACAACTCTGACCAGGAGTCTATGATAAACAGTCAGAGGGCATTAGTGACCAGAATATGTGACTGGAGTGCCTCAGTGAGACATAGAAAACCTGTTGATAATAGTCAGATTGTACACAAGGTTGCTGTACATGTGTTAAGGCATATTCTGGAAATATTTTTTTTCATGTCATATTGAAAGAAAATGTATGATATTACAAGTTTGCGCTCCTGAAAAACATTATTACCAGTAGCAAGATGTGTTTGGTAATTTATTCACATGCATTTGCATAATTACATGAACAATCCAGGGGGGGGTTCTGGTTTCAATATTTCTTGATATTTTATGTCTTCATTCTGCCCACTCTAGTAATTCTGTGAGCCAGTCATGGAAATGGGGGTTTTTCCACTTTACAATGAAACATCCAACAGCTTTTCTGGCACTACAGACTGACCAGGGTCTACAGGCTCTTGTCATACAAAATACACAGTATGCAACCTCTGATTATCTGTATCTGTTTTGGAAAGGTCAGTACGGCTGTTTTAAATGACACGGTTGATTCACCTTTGGTTGCATGGTGAATTGTCTGCCACTGAAAGGTCAAGTTTGTCTCTTTCTCATGCGGTTTGACGTGCTGTACACTTGGCCGGTCGGCGTGGTTTTGTGTATTATGCCTGCTTTGTCGTCATGGGTTTCTGACCTTGGCCGCTTTTTCTGTTGACAGAGAGCATCAGGAAGATCATTGACAAATCCTCCATCAAGTTTATACGTGGCATCAAGCTCGACACTAAGAATGGCAAATCAGAGGACAGGGTCCTGGTGAGTAATTCATTTACGTTACCGTGGTGAAAACATCAGTTGCTATATCCTCGGGTGGAATTCCCGCAGATCATAGGTGAGCTATACAGGGACTCCCCAGACCAGCCACACAGCCACACAGCCCCAGGCCCCCCCCCCCACACATCAATACACATATCTGATGCAGCAGAGGCGTATGCCGTCTCACTATAAATAGAAACCTGACAGTTGGTTAGAGATAGACATTATGCAACATAGGGGATAATGAAGCGCAGTTATTCACGACAGTCCAATCATAAGACAGAGCACGCGCTCTAGCCCGACTGGCCTCATGCCTGGTATACGTTGGGCCGATGCGGTGCCGTGGCTTTCCCCCGTGCCGGCGGTGCCTGTGTGGGCTGCTCTGGTGTGACGCCAGGCTGACAGGTCTGAACGGACAGGAGCTCCAGGGGGGAGGGGTTTGAGGCTCGGCCCATGTGAGAACTCGATAGCGGAAGCCGCCTTCGGGCGTGGCCGGCCCCTGCCTTTGATACTGGTCCGTCTCTGGGATGTTATTGGGCAACGATGTGAGATCTCCATTTCACGAGCTGCAGCCTCGCTGTCTCTCGCAGGAATAAATCTGGGCCAGTACAGACCAGAGCCTGTGTAGGCACAGAAAACAGGGGAACGTTCTTCATATGAAACAGGCTCACCGAAAGAACTAAGACCTTGCATGCGATTCGACATTAAAAACTGTTTTTGCACAAGCTCCTGAGAAAGTTCCAAATGAAATTGTATAAGTCACATGCTCAGTAAACAACAGATGTAGACTAACAGTGAAATGTTTGCTTACAAGAAGCAGTACATAATGCAAATAAAGCAAAAGACAGAGGAAAAGTACCACCAAGGAATGTGTACTGACAAATAGCAATAATAACCAATGATAATAGCTAGGCAGTATAAAGGAAGTATACAGGAAGTATCAGGACCAGGTTAACATGAAACACTACAAGTCAAGGAACTAACGGTGACTCCTGCCCTCCTGTCAACTCCCTGATGAAAAGGGGGTTTAAGGGGTGACAGTTAGGCTTGTCTAAGGGTTGTGGTTAAGAGAATGGGTGGTTTACTAATAAAACTGACTTTGTTTCCTCCTCTATCAGGTTAGCTTGATCCCAGGTTGTTGTTATTCATCACATGCTTGTTAGGAATATCCGTCTTTATGGATAGAAAATACAGAAACATTTTAGCAGGGATATGCACGCAGAATGACAATAATGGACCGCCTCGGTCGCCACTGAGTAATCCATTTGCAGTCATGTTCAGCAGGATAATGGCTTGGGGGTAGAAGCTGTACAGGGTCCAAACAGTTCTGCCATTAGTTAGAACAGAAAACAGTTTAGGACTTGGCTGGAGTCTTCCACTGTTCCTGGTATTGACATCCTGGGTGGCAGAAAGCTTGGCTCTCATGATGAGTTCATGGTCAGTGTACTTTTAAATGGGGCTTTGGTCTCCCTGCTTGTGGATGATTTCAGCAGGCACAGGCGGTACCTTGCTCATGTCACATCCCGAATGCTATTAATCCAAGGAGAACAGAGGAGGCATCCAAAAACACACTTGCGCATAATTATAAGCAGCAATAGGGATGATGTGTATGAGTTCCACTTTGATCTGGAAGTCTTTGATAAGGATTTTACACTCCTTGGGGGGGATGTCAGTCTCCCCACCACTATGTTCTGCAACATCAGCAACTATATACTTCTGTTTACCACATCACGTCAATGTGAATAAATCTGCACGTTGTCGTCAGTCCTTTAAACGAACCCTCTTGCAAGCGGTGGAATTATGAGGCCTCTGTCTTACTCTCTCCTTCCTTCTCTCTGCATGTCTCTCTCTCACTCTCGTCTTGTAGTGAGGTGGATGTTGTAGCTGCTGTAAAGCGCTTGGCTGTGTCAGGTAGTCGAGGACCTCTCAAAATGCAACAGAGAGGGAGTGCTAGAATTTAATTACTGCGTTTCATTGTGAGGGCTATCTGTACCGGGGTTACTATAGAGAGTATGAACGAGGCAGAGATGCAGAGGCAAAACAAAATAGCCAGCGAGGGAGACGTTCTCCCATCCCTCCTAGGCTGCCGCTCATCACGGAGCTGTCTGACGGGAGCGTCAGAGAGGAAGGAGCACATTACCAGGAAAAGAGCAAAGGACGACTCAGCAAGAAAAAGGGGGAGGGCGGGGGGAGGGAAAACCCTGGCTGTTTGTTCGTCTTGAAAAAAGGTTCAAATCTGCTTCAGTAATATTTACCAAACGGGTTCTTCCTCCTCCCTAACTGAATGGAGGGTCGCGTGAGAATAGGGTTCACAGATAACTATTGTAGCTCTGGGTGATTAGTTGATTGTGTGTGGGTGTGTGTGTACGTGTGTACGCACGGACACATGCATGGGCATGGGTGAATGTGTGCATACGTACACACACGGATTTAATTACAACCCCATGTAACTATTCCTGTTGTAATCCTTCACAAGTCCATTCGAATGCATATATGAAGAATGCAATTGCACCTTGTGTTCAACTGAAGCGTAGCATAATGCTGTGGTTGAAAATCAATATGTGAATACGAAGATGAGCCCTTACTTCCTGCCTTGCGTTACTATTGGAACCTTGAATGCATCGGTTGCTTGTGGCGGGTCCTGATTGGGCTGTGAACCTCGCTCGTTATGTGTTTTTTTTTGTGTTTTGCCGTCTGTCTTAGGTTCTCGCAACATGGAGGCTTTATCTCCTGGCACACAAGGTCCCATCAAAGGTAGCCCTAGATATCTTCATGTAAAGTATTTGTCATCGTGCAAACAAGTGCTTGCTAAATGTGTTGTTGCTTACAGATAGAGGTAACTTTTAACTTCTTGGAGATTCGAGCCATGAGCAGTCACCCGGAGAATCAGGTGAGAGACATATTGCCAGAGGTTTTGTAATGGCTGTGTTAGTGAATCATCCCTGTAGCCTCGTTAATTACAACTGAGCTAATTGTTGTCTGATCAGATTTACTTAAGTGATGGCAACGTCACATCAGCTGAGCAATAATGGGAGTCAGTTAAAATTGTTATCGGCTATGTTGAGATACGAGGATCTTCATTCATTAGGGTCCTTGCATTCCTTAGGGCAGAGGTGAAGCAGTTTAGATAGTTGAAGGTCATTTCGCATTATGCCAACAAGCACAGGTCCTGAATGACACAAGCTATACTGCTGCATGGTTTGAAATACAACCCTCCGGTCCTTCAGCACAAATGCTCTCCTCTATTTGTCTTTCCTTCTATTTCAACGCAAAAAAACATGTTCAAATTGTATGTGAAAATGGAACTAACCAACATTGCTTTCCTAAAAATGCTGTTGTTTTTTTCTGTGCAGGTTGTCATAGACACAGACAAGTCTTCTTATTCCCTGAGGCTTCAGTCACGTGACCACCTCAATCATGTGGTCAGCCATGTTAACATTGCCCTGTCTAGAATATTCCACAACTCAGTGTTTGCGTAAGTGTCTATTTTTTATTTTCAGAGAGCACAACAGCACAGACATTATTGAATCCCAAACAAATGATAAATCCAGTCATTTAGGCCCTTTCATGTCCTCTAACTTAAAAGCCCTTTGTCCCGTCTCTTTGTCTCTTAGTCCCTCTATCTGTCATTCAGACAGTGACCTTTCAGTGGGAAGCAGGAAGTATTCGCCCAGCTCAGAGACATCTGTGGAAACCCAGAGGGCCTGTGGTAAGAGAATTAGAACAGACCGACAAGCTGTGCGAACAACAGACAGAGACAGAGAGAGTGTGAGAGAGAAAGACGCAAAGAGAAACAAAGTACATAACAGAATCTCATTAAGGGCGAAATGGATGAAGAGACCCAGTAAAACACAGGGTTGCTCGTTAGCTACCTTTTCCTCTCTCTCTCAGGGAAGTAACCGCTTGCTGTTTAAAAACCTCTTCTCGCGTAGCCATCCTGTTGTCTGTCTTCCTCCCTGTCTGTCCCAGGAGGCTTTTCCGAGACCTATGCTGCCCTGTGTGACTATAATGGAATCAGTTGCAAGGAAGAAGTGCAGTGGGTAAGAGCTATGGGACGGGCCGGTCCTGTGGAAGTGGACACACACTGCACTTTCAATTGAGGGGGTCAAATACTATAGCAAGTGGACTCATGGGTAATCTTCCTCCTAGGATGTGGACACTATTTATCACTCCCAGGACAACAGAGAGTTTAATCTGCTGGATTTCAGCCACCTGGAGAGCAGGTGAGAGTGCTTGAGAGAGAAAAGAATGAGAGAAGGTCAACACTATCAAATGGACGCTTCTTAGGCGTAAAGAAACCCAGCTGCTAAAGGGATACGGAGGGCGTCATTAAATGTGCTGTGTGTTCGTGACAGAGACCTGGCGGTGATCGTGGCCTCGATGGCGTACAACACCTGGTTCACCAAGCTGTACTGTAAAGACCTACGCATCGTAAGCCCCGCCCCCCCTGTCCGTCTCTCCGGGTCGTTCACTGGGCTTTGATATTGTTCAGAAGAAGAATATCAAAAAATATCATGATTCCTATTCCAGGGGTCAGAGGTCAGTGAGCAAGTTCTTCACACTCTCAGTAAATCGTCCAGTCTGGAGGAGATCACCCTGGAGAATGCTGGTCTCAAATCGTGAGCGTTTCCTTATTCGTAACAAAAGTGTATTGAAATCAGAATGGGTTTAAGTGAAGAATAAACGAATGGCCGCTCGCGTACTCGTTTACCATTTGTGTTGCAGGGATTTCCCCCAGAAGCTCTCCGCTGCGCTTTCCGAGAACCCCGCGTCTGTCATCCACTCTCTGAACCTGGCCCACAACACACTAGACAACCAAGGTACCAAGCAGCTGCCGGACTTCCTGTTAGCCGCCAGCTGGCCTGTGTCCATTTGAGTGACCCCTCCCTTCTGGTGTAGGTATGTCCAAACTCATCCAGCAGGTGTGTCGTCTCAGCAAAGGACTGCGTCTCCTCAACCTCTCCAAGACCTCCCTCAACTCCAAAGGTTTGCACTGCTTGATCACTCAATCCGACGATCCCTCCGTGTCCGTGCCGGGCCACACCCCAAGACAAGGCCCC
>JACXGK010002966.1:0-16383 GCA_016801125.1 Novumbra hubbsi | reverse complement strand
TTTTTGGTAGGATGTTTGTCCACTGGGGACATTAGCCCTTAGGTGGGATGTTTTGGTAGGATTTTTGTCCACTGGAGGGATTAACCCTTAGGGTGCTATAACACTTCTTCTGGTTGTCCTTACTAACTCCGTCCCTCTGCCTTTCTCTCACCATGTGTTTCCCCTCAGTAACTTCACCTTGCAGTACATGCCCCTCCCCCTCTGTGACATCAACCAGGCGTACCGCAGTGCCCCCGAGAGAACAGAGCAGGCACTGACCAAGGTGGGCCCCTGAGGTTCCGCCCTCTCAGCAGCCATCTCATTTCCTCCCCTCGGTTTCCCTGCTGACCTTTCATTTCCTTTCATCTCCTCTGCTTTTCTCCTCCGCTCACGTCTCCCGCCTCCGTCCTCTCGCGGCTTTCAGTTCAATATCCTCCGCTTTATTGGGGGACTGAGTTATTCCCCCCCGTCTTCGGCCCTTTAGATGCAGCGTGCTCTTCTGAGGAACAACCAGACTCAGCGGTTCTCTCAGAGACAGGCTCTACGGCTTCATCAAGGTCTGGTCACCAGCACTGCCGAACAGGTAGCCACAGGATTGCTCTGTCTGGGGATTGGCTGTCTGGGGATTGGCTGTCTGGGGATTGGCTGTCTGGGGATTGGCTGTCTGGGGATTGGCTGTCTGGGGATTGGCTGTCTGGGGATTGGCTGTCTGGGGATTGGCTGTGCGTGTGGCGAGCACCCTGCGCCGCGTCAATGACAGTCGCTCTCTCTCCGGTCCCGTGTCTCCCAGGTGATGGAGCGGCTGTGCGTGCGGGTGCAGCAGCAGGTGGCTGTGTTGCGCGGGGTCGGGGAAATGGAGGAGATCCAGGCCGCTAAACAAGTGCTGAAGGAGGCCCGGAACTCTCGGGCGGTGAGCTTCTCCGCCTGCCTTTCTCCGACCAGAGTGGTGTACACTCTGTTCACTGTGTGCTACTGTGTATTAATGTGACACCCCCACCCCCACCCCCCAGCTGTACCCGTCTCTCTGTGAGCTGGCCCACGTGTTGTCTGTAGACGGGCCGGTCAGGCAGAGATTGGATTCCCTGGCAGGAGAGTTGGCCAAGGCAGCAGACAAAGAACTCCAGGTGCCGCTCCATCATTAGAAAACCTCTGGTGGTTCGTCTCTCACTTTGGCTGGATTGGCTGGTCGACTGACCGCTTCAGGGGTTTAACCTGCGGCTTGATTGACAGGTGATCGTGGACTCCATGGTGTCCCTCTGCCGCGAGCTTTGCCCCCTGACCTCCGCTGCGGCCGAGAGCCTGAGTCCCCCGCTGTCGTCGGTGTCGGAGCGCGTGTCCATCCCCCGCTCCGCCATCCGCACGGCCCTGATGGAGCGAGCAGCACAGGACATCCACCGAGCGCTGGAGTAAGAGCGCGAAGGGTCGCGGAGGGAGGGGGGGCTGGGGGTCATCGGGTCATGTCAGGGTGGGTGTCGGTGGAGTAATTCCATCGTACTGTGTTCCCAGGGAGGTGAAGCTTTCGGTGGTCTCCTACCTCACCAACTCGATTGTGGATCAGATCTTACAGGAGCTCTACGCCACTCACAAGACCTTGGTACAGACTGGTGTTCTCTTTCTGTTTTTCTCTGTCCGTCTCGTTCTGTTTGTCTCAGTCTGTCTCATTCTCTTTGTTTCAGTCGGTCTCATTCTGTTTGTCTCTGTTTGTCTCAGTCTGTCTCATTATGTTTGTCTCAGTCTGTTTCATTCTGTTTGTCTCTGTTTGTCTCATACTGTTTGTCTCTGTCTGTCTCATTCTGTTTGTTTCTGTCTCATTCTGTTTGTCTCAGTCAGTCTCATTCTGTTTGTCTCAGTCGGACTCATTCTGTTTGTCTCAGTCTGTCTCGTTTTCTCTGTCTCTGTCTGTCTCATTCTGTTTGTCTCTGTTTGTCTCATTCTGTTTGTGTCATACTGTTTGTCTCTGTCTGTCTCATTCTGTTTGTCTCATACTGTTTGTCTCTGTCTGTCTCATTCTGTTTGTCTCATACTGTTTGTCTCTGTCTGTCTCATTCTGTTTGTTTCTGTCTCATTCTGTTTGTCTCAGTGAGTCTCATTCTGTTTGTCTCTGTTTTTCTCATTCTGTTTGTCTCATTCTGTTTGTCTCATTCTGTTTGTCTCTGTTTGTCTCATTCTGTTTGTCTGTGTGCCTGTGTCTGGACGTTTTTGTTGGATGTATATGTAACGAAATATGACGTATCCTCCCTGTATCAGACACGGCAGGTGTCCCAGGTGAAGCGCTGGGAGGGAACATGTGAAGGCGGGACAGGTCGAAGGTCACACAGACACAGAGATTCTCTGGACATCACAGACGAGGAGCTGGGCACCAGCATAGTGAGCACTGATTGCTGTGATCATCTGATGTGTGTGTCTGAAGATTGTCAGGCTTGTGTGTCTCTGTGTTCTTACGTATGTGTGATCATCTGATGTGTGTGTTTGGGGATTGTCAGGCTTGTGTGTCTCTGTGTTCTTACGTATGTGTGATCATCTGATGTGTGTGTTTGGGGATTGTCAGGCATGTGTGTCTCTGTGTTCTTACGTATGTGTGATCATCTGATGTGTGTGTTTGGGGATTGTCAGGCTTGTGTGTCTTTGTGTTCTTACGTATGTGTGGTCAGCTGATGTGTGTGTTTGGGGATTGTCAGGCTTGTGTGTCTCTGTGTTCTTACATATGTGTGTTCTCTCTTCAGGACACAATAGCTATTAAGAAGCGTAGCTCCAGAACTAGACGGATACGACCCGTGTCCACCAGGCTGAGTATGTTCCTTACTGCTCCCTCTTACAGAGGTCCATTAGTGGCCGTGTCCTGCTGTTCTGTTTGCCCCCATCTCTCTCTCCTTCTCATTCTCTCTCTCCCTTGCTCTTTCCCTCTCTCTCTCATTTCCTCTCTCCGTCCCCCCTTTTTCCTTTCCTATTCTCCTCCTTTCTTTCCACTCCATTTCTCCCCTTTCCTGACAATGTATTATCTTCTCTTATTTTTCTCTCTCCCTTCGATCTCCCCTCTTCCTTCTCTCCCCCTTCTCTCCCCTCTCTCCCCTCTCCCCCCTCTCTCTCCCTTCTCTCCCTTCTCTCTCCCTTCTCCCCCCCTCTCTCTCCCTTCTATCTATCTGTCTATCTTCATTGTTCGGTCCTCATAACCTTCTCTCTTTCTCTCTGAGAGAACCATTAATGTCTGCTGTTCTGGCCTTCATAAACCCATTTGTGCCTTGACGTTTTAAGTAAAGTTTCCCCTGGCTGTTTCTAAACAGAATGTCTCTGAAGCCCAGATGACAGCATCACAGGACCCGTTATGGGACCTTCCACAGTAAAGTTTCCCCTGGCTGTTTCTAAACAAAATGTCTCTGAAGCCCAGATGACAGCTCCACAGGACCCGTTATGGGACCTTCCACAGTAAAGTTTCCTCTGGCTGTTTCTAAACAGAATGTCTCTGAAGCCCAGATGACAGCTCCACAGGACCCGTTATGGGACCTTCCACAGTAAAGTTTCCCCTGGCTGTTTCTAAACAGAATGTCTCTGATGCCCAGATGACAGCTCCACAGGACCCGTTATGGGACCTTCCACAGTAAAGTTTCCCCTGGCTGTTTCTAAACAGAATGTCTCTGATGCCCAGATGACAGCTCCACAGGACCCGTTATGGGACCTTCCAACTCCACTTCCAATCCTTCCGTTTCAACCACACTGTAACCTTCTCGTCTGGGCATGTTTTCATCTGTCTCTCCTCCAGGCTTGTGTGATGACTCCAGCTCCTCTCCTCCCCCATCAGCTTCCTCTTCCTTCTCAGCCCTGTCTCGCTCTGCATCCTGGGAGGGGCTGTCTGAGCTCCCTACCCAGGGTGCACCTCTCCACCATGTGACGCGGGTAAGGCCGAGGCCCCCGCGAAGGCACCGAGTGGGACACGTCCCCCCTGACACGGTAAGACTAAGCCGACCTCACCCTCTCACTAAGCTCCCCAGATCCCAGGACGTGTGTGATGCTTCACTATGAATGTGGAAATGCAACATCTATATTCACTTATACAGTATATTCCCTTCATGAATATTTTATACACAGAGAGGCCCATGCTGTGCCGAAGCGTAAAGACATTGATATATTAGCAAAATAATTACACATTTAAGGAAATACTGATATGGAAACACACTTAAAGATATGTGAACATTAAAAATGGATAGACTTACATAGAGGTTCTGCGTAGGATTAGGATCAGTTACCGATTGCAGTATTTATTATGACAAGTATTAATGATCACAGTGCCTTATCTATAATATATTAGTTTTGGCTTTAATATGCAGACATTTTCATCTCAATTGGAACTGATCTGTGGCTAATAACTGAAGACCTAGATCAATCATTATTATGTTTTCCTGTGTTTTGTATCAAACTGTAACAGCTAATGAAACTATTTTAAATGTGTGATTTACAAAACACTGTGGAGTATTTAGTCGTACTATATACCCCAAACCCCTAAGGTGCTTTATCACCATTCTGAACAGGTTACCAAGGCAATAACAGCAATGCAAAGTTTGGGTTCATGCAAAATGTCTTTAACTATTCAGCATTTTGTATTTGAACCACTCGATTTATAGTTCCTGACAGTTTTTGGTGGACAATAACGTATGCATCACTTTCGAATGAGCAGGTTTGGATGGTTCAAATAGTCTACCAGACTATGTACCCCCCTCAGCTTGCAGACGTCTGCCCCACTAACAGGAGTTCCTCCATCTGATAAACACCCAGGCTGCCCGTCTGTCCCTGGAACCTCCACTGGTTGGGGACATTATGGATCTTCCACCACTTTGCATTTGGGATGCTCATTTCACAGTTTTGCTGTACTATTTCTACCTCGTAGTCTGGAAATGTATTTACTGTTTAAAACACAGGGAAATCCAGTTTTTGACTCATCTGGTAGTTGATTCAGGTTTCTAACAGTGTGTGGCCATGCGCTTGTTCCATTTCAAAACCAGCTTTGTTATGTGATCATGGGATTTGTTGACAACCATAAGGTCATGGGACAATATTATAATTTTTCGGTTATCATTTTTAAATCGTCTGTAAGTGACTTTGTTGAACTTCACAATCTATAGACTGGTTACAGCGAAAGGAGAGTACCGTAAACTGGAACGGTGGGGGAACCTTCCCTGTAAGAAATGATAATACAAAATAATGTAATTTACTCAAGACAAATTGTTCTGCAAATTCCCAAATGCTGTATTGGGTCCAGGGTAATTCATTCTAAGAGAAGTACTCAGATTAGATTAAATCCATTGAAGCTACTATATTCCCTTATGACTAACAGAACCTTTGAAGTTTTGGTTCACAATGGTACTGTCACTTTGAAAATGGGTCTTCCACCTTACGTCCACAGCACTGCACTGAGAACGGAGCTGTCACCTCTCTTGACGATGGACTCCCGGATTTCTACACTAAACGAGTTCTCCCTGATAGGTAAATCACTCTATCTCTCTTTTTCTCGCTGTCTGTCTGTCTCTGTGCCCTCAATCCGCCTAGGTGTGTGAATAGCACCCCATCGGTGATCTGAAATGCCAATCCCTAAACAACGACGGGGAACTACAATCCCTAAAGTCACTTGGTATAGCTTTATCTTTCACGAGTCCAGGTGTTGTTTCAGGATAAGGACTTTGTATGGGCTCGGCCTTAGTTTTAGAGTGTAGCCTCACCACCTGTCACAGGCTGCCAGAGTAATGTTGGTCCGTGCTGAAGTACACCCACAGAGCAGATCATCTGGTTAAGTACAGGCTTTTAGCATTATTACATTTACCGTTAAACATATTTCTAAATGAATGCAGTCTGGATGAAGCATTGGGTGCCAAGAGTGGTATCCTAGCAACGTCTAGCTGCCGGGAAGTGTTATTAAGTTTCAAGGGGGCACCAGCCCAGTCTGAAGACCAAGTGAATATTCAGAAGTAGAGGTGCTGACTAAGGACAATCTTAAGCGAAATGTCTTTTCCAGAATTATGTATTTTAGCATTTTTTGTCTTTGGTCATTTCTTAAGATTTCTTCTTCTGCAGAATGCTTTTCTTCTATTTGGCTCACTATCATTCCCATCCTCTGTCCCCTTCAACAGTCAGCTTTCCTCTCTTCATAAAGCCCACTCTCTCAGACGAAAGAAGAGACGCAATGTGCTGGCCATCTTTGGTTTCCGTAGGAACCGCAACTCAACATTCTCCAATCAGGGGCCAGAGTCTGTCGGAGATGGGTGTGGAGAGGAGTGTCGCACTGTTGCTACGGCACCCACAGGGTTTGTGAATCCTCAGTTTCTCACACACAGTTAGGTATATTATCCCATACGGAAAATAAATATATTTTTGCAATGCAAAATGCATGTAGAATATATGATGAATATATGTTGAATACATTTAACTTGATTCAAAATACAAATCATGTATAAAATGTACTTCACCTTTTATTTTGAAATGTATTTAAAAATGTATACATAGATTTAACAGTTTTTTTAATTACATTTCAGGTGTCAAAAAGTATAAATACATTTCTATTTTGTCCAAATGTATTTCAAAACATGAATGTTCACCGTCCAAAATGACATTTGTGTAAGACTTGTAAGAATTATTATACCTTGACTTTAAATGTGACCAATATCTCTTTTACAACTAAGCACAGGTGTTCTTACTTGGGTGCCTCAGGTTTTAGTGGATATTGGGCCTAGCAAGGACTGTGGGGTCTTTTAGGTGTAACCCAGTGATGGAGTCTATGCTGAAATCAATACTGATATTACGGCCAATAATAGGAAAGGGTTTTCTAAACCAATGCAGTGCACTTGTCGTCACACAGGGAATATACCAACAACACTATGACTACAACACTACAAATATAGAAACAAACACTACAAATAAACAGACAACACTTTCAAAATGTTTACCATTAGTGACTTATTGATGACATCAATTTAGACGTTGAAATAGGTATATATTTATAGATATACATGTACAAATTGCATTTCACCTTGCAGTGACTAACATACAACCTTGGTAAGGCCACAACTTGCTCCTCTGAAAGAAGTATCCCTGATTGGAGCTGTGGTTATCACGCTTGACTTGAACATTAAAAAAATGTCTCATTTGTATTAGTCACATAATCTTCCCTGTCATTTTTTAACATATGTTCACCACCCCCCTTTTTATGAATATAGGTCTGTCCCATTCGCTCAGTCTCCCCCTGGCCTCTCCGGTCCCAGCTGGGAGTTTGACGATCATTTACTCCGTGCTCCGTGGCCCAGTGGGCTAGGCTGAGCGGCGCTGTGGCTCTTTGTTAAAACGAGGAACAGTCGTGTCGTCCGAGAGCGCAGCAGATGACACCAGTGTGTACACAGATGTAGCTGACAGCTGTGGCCCTTGGAGCACTTCGAGTACGAGCTGCAACAGGATGATGCTGTAGAAGCTGTCAATTGAATAAACACGGCCAAATGACGCAAGTCTCACCAATTGTAACCCTGTGTTTGAACGTTTTTAAAGAACATCAAAAAGCTTTCTAACCCAGTTAGTTGTCAGATAAAATCCAGTACAGGGTCCTGACTGTGACTGTCCCCATATAAGGAAAATAAGAATATTTTAAATATATTATTAGAACAACTTTGAAATACATTAAAAAAAGAACTTTGGCCAACCAATAATAACTGCAACTAAAGACAATGTATTAATACATTTACAAATATATTACTAAATGCCTATAAATTTTATTAACAAATATTGTCAATGCATTTCAACATGTATTGGAAAATACATAATAAATATACTTTTCAGTACATTTGTAACAAATATTTTTTTGGTGCATTGAACACATCAAAACCACGAACTCGTCATGTTTGGCATCTAAGTCAAGCGTGCTAAACATAGCTTCAAACAGGGATATCAATTTTAGAGGGGCGAGTTACCTTGGGCCTTACCGAGGTTGCTACAGTACGTTAGAGTATATTGGTGACAGCAAGATGAAATGCATTATGTAAATGTATATCTATAAATACATATGTAACACCTAAAATGTATATCATCAGTATGTCATCAATGATGAACCTTTTGAAAGTGTTCTATGTATATTCCTTTTTTTTGTTTGTATATTCATAGTGTTGTGTGTATATTTTTTGTGTTGTTTCTATATTCATAGTGTTGTTTGTGTGAAGTCCTATAATTGGCCTAATATCAATATTAATTTCAGCATAGACCCCGTTCTTTGGTTACACCACACAGTCCTTGCCAGGCCCTATATCCACTAACACCGTTTGGACAAGACAGAAATGTATTCATACATGTTGACATACATTTCGGAAAAATAAAAAGTGAAATACATTTTGATACCTGAAATGTCTTTTGACAAAGTGTGAATGTAGATGACATAGATTCATCATACATTCTACATGCATTTTACATTGCAAACATACATTTCTGTTCCCGTCCGTGTCCTCCGCTGCTTCCTTTCAGGACAGCCACTGAGAATGTCTACACGCTGCGGCAGCCTCCTCCATCCGCTGCCAGGGCCAGCGCTCCTGGGGAGGCGGCTGATGGGAAGCTGGAGGAGAGGAGGGGGGAGGAGGCCGTGGGGGTCAGCCTTCAGCCTGGGCAGAGTCTCCCACCCCAGCCTGGAATGCTCGGCAGCAGACACCCCGGCGTCCTCCCCCACATGTTCCCTAGCAGCCAGGTACACAGCATGCTGGGAAACATTCTGCCCCGGAGGGCCTCACTGCTGCGTCACTGCGGCCAGCTCTTTAAGTGACGACAGTACCAAGTGAAAGGCGGAAGAGAAAATGCATTAAACATCGCTGAGGTCATGGCTATAAAAGGTTTCTTTCTTTGGTTTTGTTTCTTGTGTCTGCAGTCGTCAGAGCTGGAGACAGAACACGAGCCACCTGTCGAGACAGAGAGGCGTTGGGCAGAGGACAGACAGGTGGCCAGACAGACAGACGGGCCGTGGACAGACAGAGAGAGGACTTTAATAAGACCAACAGACAGACATTCAGACAGACAGGCTGACCCACATTCAGACAGACAGGCTGACCCACATTCAGACAGACAGGTTGACCGACATTCAGACAGACAGGCTGAGCGACATTCAGACAGACAGGCTGACCGACATTCAGACAGACAGACCGAGCGACACTGGATAGAAGACAGACTGTCAGACAAAACGTCGGCCGAGGGCAGAACAGGAGAAAGGCAGATCGACCGGTACTGGACGGAGAGCAGGAATTCCGATAGACACGCGGAGAGACAGTGGACGGTGGACAGGCACACGCAGAGGCAGATTGACAGACAGTTCGATCGAGACAGACAGTGGATGGCGAGTCGTCAGCAGGCTGACAGGATGTGGGCGGAGGGACGTCCGAGCGACATCCAGTTAGACAGACGCTGGATAGAGAGCAGGCCGTCAGGCAGACAGGCTCAGGGACAACACCTATCTCAAAGGCCACTGCCCCCGTACCCCTCCGACCGGACGCCGTCACCCAAGAGTGAGACGGACTCCCAGAGGAACACGGAGGAAACCGCGGGCCGGCAGAGGTACCCGGACACGTCGTCGGACAGGCTCCTGCGCTCAGACACGGCTGTGGGACAGGTGGAGGGTTGGAGGGCCGGGGGAGGCGTGTCTAAACCAGACCCTCCTCCCCTGAGCAGCAAACCCAACCTGTCCAGACTGAGGCAGAGACATCTACAGGAGTGTTCTGGTACTTCACTCGTCTCGTAAAAACGCTTCGGCAGGATTTAACCAGTTTCGTTATTTACACTATCAATATTATTGCTTTGTCTTCATCTTAAGGGGCCGAAGAGGAGGCAGACGGAGAGAGGGATGGTGTAAGAACGGAAAAGAAAGAGAGAGGCAGAGATGCAGAGGGACAGCCTCCTCCCATCCCTGAAAAGGTGTCTGTGTTTTCCTTATGCTTCTGGCTGTGGCTCTGGGGATGTTGTTATGTACGCTGATAATTCTGTTATTTTCAGCCCAAGACATCCTACGTGACGTCCCCTAACGAGTACGCTACTGAAAGGCCGGCCCTGCCTCCTGCACCATCCGCATTTAGCAAGCCACTGCTGGGATTGGCTGCCCGGGCTGTCAGTCAAGGTTAACACATTTAGTCAATATTATTTTAGAATTCCAAAGAGAGTGAGAGTGAGAGAGAGAGTGTGTGTGATTGACGCTGGTCTGTGGTGTGTGCAGGTGATGAAGTAAGACCTCAAGCCCCAGTGAAACCCCAGAGGAACAGGAAGGCTTTCTCCTGTGACACGGGTAACTCTCAGTCTGTTTCTGTCCAACTGTTGGTACCTAATGTTTGTTTTGGTCCATGGGTGTTTGTGTGTTAACATGCCTCATGCTCCCACCCTGTCTTGACAGTTACCTTATGTCTCCTGACTTCATTTACCTCAGGCACTGACAGGGAAAGCCCTAATAATCTTGAGAAGCCCACAAATCGCAACCCTCCTGTGAAAAAACCTAGACTACCCCAGAACCGAAACAAATCCTTGGACTATCCTGGTATCTGTTTTTCTCTCTCGGTCTCTCTCTCCTTGTGTGTTTTCGTGTGTGTTTTCGGTCTAAACATCGCAGCGTTTCTTTCGATCCCCACTTCGGTCGGAATGTCATTAAACATAACTTCACAGTTGTTCACGATCTGTTTCGTTACATTCATCAGTTTTGCCTCTCTTCTGTCCTCTTGCAGACAGCGTCAGCTCGGCGCCTGGTAACAGCGAGCTGCTGTGATTGCCGTGGAATTCACCTGCCTCAGACCGACCAGCCATGAGGTTGTCATGACAACTGGGCAGCATTCTGTCCAATGTGGAAGAGGACAAGGGTGTGAGGGAGAATCTATACTCTGGAGAGAGGGGACGGTTAAAGATAGAGGGGGAGGGGAAGGTAAATGGCTGAGTGCAATATGATACGGACATTGCAGGGCGTTAATAACCAACCACACAATTATTGGGACACGCTCATCCTATTCATTGTTCGTCACTGTCCGCTATTCAATGAAAACCTACTGACCTGTTTCTGAGCTTTTACAGTGGAATTTGCCACTTTTGAATATTGAGTTGATTGTTGTCTGCACTTGAAACACTGTCATGCTATATTGCTAAGGGGCCAAACATTGGAGCATTTTTAGTATCATCATGGAGAGTTCAACTTTATTTTGTATTATTGTTGTTCATGAGAACTGAGGTGTGTGGCTAAGATGGATTACAGGTATGATGTATTTATTAGAATGTTGTTTCTAAATCCGCAATGCATTTGGACCGCTGTGAACCCTGATTGCCATGGTTAAACTTGAAAATGAGTTGTCGCTTATTAAATTGAACTTGTTTGTTTATATTTAGTTCTGCTTTAATGGACAGGTAATATATTTTATAGAAAATTTAAATACAAAATGATGTATGATTATACTGTATGCCTGAATTAAAATGCTGTACTGGCAGACACGAGAATGTCATATTTTTATCACTTGGTTGACAATTAAGCCTGTCATTCCCTTAACAGCAGGGGGCGACAAAACCCAACAAATGAGAGGAGGACGAGTCAGATAAAAAGAACCATAATCTAGATTCCTGAACAACAAAACATGAACAGCTGAGAAGCAGTCTTGTTGGTTGTCATTAGCAACCATGTCATGGCCCTATTTCTAAAGATGTTGGAATGAGTCAAATACGGGTTTTAGCTGGCTGGTGTGTTAAGTATGCTCCCATGCAAGGTGGCATATGCTAACAAGCTATTGAAATGGAAATAAAAGAGGTGCTTCTACAAACTATGTCAATACAACTTTAAATGATTCTTCTCAGAGATATTCCACTGCTCTTAACTTTACTGAAACTCTTATTACTGTAATATACCATAGATACAGTTTTTAGAAGATTCTTAATTGGACCTATTCATAGTAAGCATTTTGTTGTAACGCCACCACCTGACCACATATTATAGTCATTTGTGAATGCTGGATGTCTGTTGCAAGATGCATCATCTATCGTAATTCTGGCTAAATCTGGCGGGTGAGACAGAGATAGTGTGTTACAAACACATTTAGATGTAAACAGATCCATAATTCACTCCTTGATTTTCCATGTGGTGGACAATTAAGAAATACATATTTCTACGTATTATGGCAAAAAAGGTTTTTTCTACACACATCTGCAGTTTTGAGTATAATTGGTTGATTGGAGTAGGTGGTGAAATGGGGGGGGGGCAAGAGCAGACTTGATTGGTTGATTGGAGTAGATGGTGGGATGGGAGGGGCTAGAGTAGACTTGATTGGTTGATTGGGGTAGATGGTGGGATGGGAGGGGCTAGAGTATAATTGATTGGTTGATTGGAGTAGATGGTGAAATGACGGGGGACATAAGTAGAATTGATTGGTTGATTGGAGTAGATGGTGAAAAGGTGGGGGGGGCAAGAGTAGAATAGATTGGTTGATTGGAGTAGATGGTGGGATGGGAGGGGCAAGAGGAAATACAATATATTGTATTGGCCTCTTTAATTGTTGTCTTTCATACCCTTTATTGTGAATTACTCAGATCGAAAAGATACACACTCATTTCTGCTGTTGGTATATATGGCAGAAGATGTTATGCTACGTATAGCATCATTTTAATTCACTGACTGAGCTAAAAATGTATTACATTTACCCCAGTATTCCAGTTCCAATCAAAATCCATTCAGGGTCAAGCAGCTTCCAAAAATAGGTTGTGTTTTAACTGTAACTTAATTATTTTATGGTGAGCAATAATAAAGTATAATTTAAAGCGTTTCTGTGGCACCTGCATGTTTGTTGGCCAGCGTCTGTGACATGCATTAAAAAACAAAATGAATATTTACAATTATTCACTTTTTTCACATACTGAAAACAACATTTTTTGTGACTTATCAAACACTTATTTAGATTGAATTATAGATCAGAGAATTCAACTTAGGTAAATAACAATAACCACATATCACAGTCAGAGGCTGTTAAAAACATGAAATAGCTACATTTTAATGAAATACAACCATTTACAAAGATCTCGCATTTCATCTCGATACATTTGTCTTTAGTGTTCTGTGTACCTTGGCTCATTTCTGTTTGTGTGTTACTCTTCCAGTTGTTCTGGAGACACATCCTCCATAGCAGAAGAAGCGTATTCCAATCCTTCACTTGTAATTATTCATTACTGTTACCAAGCAACATCACACATGGCAGAGAGTATTGGGAAATAAGAACCCGATGGAACATGTGTGGGAAGAGTAATGGGAGAAGCCTGGCAAAGTAATGGGAGAAGCCTGGCAAAGTAATGGGAGAAGCCTGGCAAAGTAATGGGAGAAGCCTGGCAAAGTAATGGGAGAAGCCTGGCAAAGTAATGGGAGAAGCCAGGCAAAGTAATGGGAGAAGCCCGGCAAAGTAATGGGAGAAGCCCGGCAAAGTAATGGGAGAAGCCCGGCAAAGTAATGGGAGAAGCCCGGCAAAGTAATGGGAGAAGCCCGGCAAAGTAATGGGAGAAGCCTGGCAAAGTAATGGAGAAGCCTGGCAAAAGCAGCCTGGATGAAAGCAGCGCAATTCTCTCTCCGCGCAGCATCTACACATGATTAACCCTTTAGAAACGATCAACCTATTAACTTAAGTGTTAATTGAGCTTTTGCAAAAATAAATGTTAATCTTAAGAACATCTGAGTCAATTCTGTAAAAATCAATAGCAATTATCTTGTAAGTAAAAGGTTTATGTTAGTCCCTATATTTACAAAAGCTGTGGCAATGATATGAAGCAATTTTGTCTAATCTCATTGTAACTTAAAGATCAGGAAGGAGCTGTTCAGCCCGTCGTCATGGGGACCCTCACGGCTGGTGTGACTGCCTTTCAGCTCCAGGCTCCTTGGTCCTCTGAGACTTCCATTCTGTTGTCACATAACTAGGAACTTCCAGCACAGTGTTGAAATGAAACAGCGGCTACCGACTAAGTGTGTGATTAGAATTAAGCGATGTTTTCCCTGTGGGCAATGTCACTTGAAAGATTTTCAATATCTCATGCTCGTAGAGTGTCTTCTGTGTCTGAGAGCCTCCCTTATCCGATGTATCAGAATATGACAGGTCTCCCGTGTTGACTCAGCCCTCGGAGATGACGCCCCTTTGGTTGTTAAAACTACCAGTAATTACAACCATTATCAGGCTGTGAACACCACTATAATAATTCTTTACAATTACTATTGGCTTCCTGTCGCTCACTGTATAAAGATAGCTTTACCAATCCACAGTGGAGTGCCTGTTAAGATTATTTGGGTTTAGATACTTAAAAAAAAAAAAAGGATTTAGTATTATTCTCAAGGTTTGTCAGAAACGTGTGTGGAGGTTTCTGCGTTATCATGAAAATTGCTATGCTGAATGAATCTCTCTGGAATTGCTTTACAACACTATAATGTGTGTATCGTATTAGGTATTGAGTGTTAAAAGGCTCTATAGAGTGGCATGAATATAATCCATAATCCCCCAAAAAGGGGGAGGGCCGGGTGATGGGAGGGAGTGTTGGAGGGAAGACAGGAGAGATAGGAGGGAGGCAGAGGACTGGGAGTATTAACAGATTTAGTGTCATCTCTCAGTCTGGGATTGGAGCCAAAGTATCGACCACCTTAATCCTTTCATCCCTCTCTTCATTCTGATCCCTCCTTACCTCTGTCTCCTCCCTGTCTGTCCTCCTGTCTGTCTCCTCCCTCCCGGTCTTCCTCTGTGTCTCCTCCCTCCTGGTCCTTCTGTCTATCTCCTCCTTGTCTGTCCTCCTGTCTGTCTCCTCCCTGTCTGTCCTCCTGTCTGTCTCCTGCCTCCCGGTCCTCCTCTGTGTCTCCTCCCTCCTGGTCCTTCTGTCTATCTCCTCCTTGTCTGTCCTCCTGTCTGTCTCCTCCCTGTCTGTCCTCCTGTCTGTCCCCTCTCTGTCTGTCCTCCTGTCTGTCTCCTTCCTGTCTGTCCTCCTGTCTTTCCTCCTGTCTGTCCCCTCTCTGTCTGTCCTCCTGTCTGTCTCCTCCCTGTCTGTCCTCCTGTTTGTCCCCTCTCTGTCTGTCCTCCTGTCTGTCTCCTTCCTGTCTGTCCTCCTGTCTGTCCTCCTGTCTGTCCCCTCTCTGTCTGTCCTCCTGTCTGTCTCCTTCCTCCCAGTCCTCCTCCATGTCCCCTCCCTCCCGGTCCTTCTGACTATCTCCTCTCTGTCTGTCCTCCTGTCTGTCTCCTCCCTGTCTGTCGTTCCTGTTTGTCCCCCTGGCTGTCTCCGCCCTGGCTGTCCTCCTGTCTGTCTCCGCCCAGTCCCTCCTCCTGTCGGCCTCCTCTCTGTCTGTCCTCATGTCTGTCTCCTCCCTGTCTCTCCTGCTGTCTGCCTTCTCCCAGTCTGTCCTCCTGTCTGTCTAACTGTATGTCTCTGTTCAGCCTCCTGAACACGGGTGGATCCCTGTTGTTATTAAGCTGTCCAGAGCCGTTGTCTATCTGGCACATGGACCTCTCACGGGAGAAGATGGTCGGCTAGGGTCATTCAGCCTATTCATGAGGAACTCATTTGGCTGTGCAGCTAAAGTAATTGCTGTTGTCTGCAAGTATGCAAATTAATACGAAGAATGGTTGCCATGGTAAAAACTGGCAACCCAGTGCAGCCCTGTTGGAATACCACAGAGGGCACCGTGTGACATGGTCCAGATACCGATAATTGAAGGATTTATTTTGGGATGGAGTCTAGCAAAATCAGGAGCACACTTATTAAATGTGACGAAATTGAAAAAAAAACATGTCTTGGCGGCGTAGAAGATGACTGTGTTAAATGACTCAGTGCAACGGACTCCTCATGCTGGGGCTGAGGGTGTAGCCATGGGAGGGGTGTGGCGGAGGGGCTATTGACATCTTATGTCTACATTACAGACGGTTTATTAAAGCGCGGGTATCTGTTAATCCGACACCAGATACAGAAGCAGAACCAGCTCTCTAATCCCATGCCTAGCCTGATAATCCCACCCACAGTGAGACCCCACGTGTGGAAAACCGCAGCGAGCACACCCATACACCAGGGACTCGCTGTCAAGCAACAGATCTACTGTACGGGTGCCAGGCGGCTGAGACGAGGTGGGGTGGATCACCGCGTTGGTCTTGGGGTGGATCACAGCGTTGGTCTTGGGGTGGATCACAGCGTTGGTCTTGGGGTGGATCATAGTGTTGGTCTTGGGGTGGATCAGAGCGTTGGTCTTGGGGTGGATCACAGCGTTGGTCTTGGGGTGGATCATAGTGTTGGTCTTGGGGTGGATCATAGTTTTGGTCTTGGGGTGGATCATAGTGTTGGTCTTGGGGTGGATCATAGTGTTGGTCTTGGGGTGGATCAGAGCGTTGGTCTTGGGGTGGATCATAGTGTTGGTCTTGGGGTGGATCATAGTGTTGGTCT